>PVLC010029734.1:0-19990 GCA_004027655.1 Graphiurus murinus
TACTAGGGATTGAACTCAGGGGCATTCTACCTCCGAGCTACACCCCCAGCCCTATTTTTTATTCTTTATTTTGAAACAGAGTCTCACTAAGTTGCAGAGTGCCTCACTAGGTAGCTGAGGCTGGCCGCAAACCCAGATCCTCCGGTCTCAGCCTCCCAAATGCTGGGATTACAAGCGTGTGCCACCACGCCCGGCTCCTTTTCTAATCTGTTATTTTGAATCAGGGTCTTTCCAATTATCTGAGGCTGCACTTGAATCCGCCATCCTTCTCTCTCTGTCTCAGAAGTAGTGGTATTTCAGCCATACACTATGGAGTCTTTTTCAAGACTACACTTAAGATCCAATGACATCTAGGTGTGGTGGTCCAGTACTGCAATCCCAGTATTTTCAGGCTGATATAGGAGGACTGAAGGCTGGAGATCAGCCTCAGGAACTTAGAACCAGTAACAACAATACAAAACAAAACAAACAAAACCCCCCTATCAATTGCTGAGGTATAGCTCTCAGGTATAATGATGCTAGATTCCACACCCAGTACCAAAATTCAAGTAAATAAAATGACATCCATTTTCACAATCTGAAATTAGCTCCATATTACTAATATACACTTTTATTTCACCAGGTCATTGTACTTGCCCTGTGCACAACATATTCTTTGGAAGGGTAATAGGGACTGATATCAAGGGCCTTTTATCTCAACTCCTTTTTTATTTTGATACGGGATCTGGCTGGGTTGCTGAATCTGGGCTCCTACCTGCAATCCTCAGTATCAGCATCTCACATTTTGGGATCACAGGTATGTATCATGGAGTCAGACTTAAGAGTCCTTTTAAAATCCACTCCTAGAAACTTACATGGGTTTCATATTCATGATACAACTTTTTTCAAGATCTGCCCAACATTGTATCTTCACTAGGTCAGTCTTCTTGTTCTATATACATTTTTTGATAATGAGTATTGAACCCAGTGTCAGTCTACCTCTGAACTACAACCTTTACCCTTTTATTTTTATTTTTTATGCAAGGGATTGGTTGATTGGGTGTTCTATCTTTGAGCTTCACATTAGCCCTTTTAAAATCTGTTATTTTGAAGTGGGGTACCCTAATTATCTGAGGCTAGACTTGAACCTGAGATCTTCCTGCCTCCCTACTCCAAGTAATTTGATTGCAGCCATATGCCACAGATCCTGATTTAGAACTACACTTTAAGTCAAATTACATCCATGTGTGGTGGCCAAGTCCTGTAATCTCAGTATTTGGCAGGCTGAGATAGGAGGAGTGCAGGTTTGTGATCAGCTTCAGGAACGTAGAACAAGTTACAGAAAAAAAAAAAAAAAACTATAAATTTTGAGGGTATAGCTCCTAGGTAGAACGCTGCTGGTTTCAATACCAAGTTCTTAAAAAACCAAGTAAATAAAAATATCCACTCTTACAATCTGAAATTAGCTCCATATAACTAATAGAAACTTATCCTCCCCCAGGTCAGTCTTCTTGCCCTGTTTATAGCAAATTCTTTGTTGTTGCTTTTTTTTGGTAATGGAGTTAAACTCAAGGGCATTTCATCTCCCAGCTACACCCCAAGTCATTTTTTATTTTGATGTAAGGTATAGCTATTTTGCCGAGTCTGAGATCCTCCTATATCAGCCTTCCACATTTTGGAATTACAGGGGTGTATCACCAAGCCCTGAATAAGAATCTTTTTAAAACCCAGTATCAGAGTCTTAAAATGGATCTCTGTTTGTGAAATGAACTTTTTCAATATCTGCCCAACATTGTTTTCTCACTCCACTAAGTCAGTCTTCCTTCAGATTATTATTTTTTTATAATGAGGATTGAATCCAGGGGAATTCTATCAGCTACACCATATCTCTTTTATAATTTTTATTTTTACTTTTTATATTTAATATTTGTACTCTAGATTAACCCTAGGGGCATTGTATTTTTGATTATAAGCAGGACTCTATGATTCTGGATTAGAAACTGTCATCTTCCTGCCTCTACCCCCCAATTAGTGGGATTACAGCCACATCCTATGGAGCCTGGTTTTGAACTATATTTAGAATCCAATTACATCCAGGTGTGGTGGTCTAGACCTGTAACCCCATTAGTTTTCAGTATGAGATAGGAGGATGATAGGTTGAAGACCAGCCTCAGGAACATAGCGATAATACACTTACAAAACACACACACACACACACACACACACACACACACACACAATCTATAAATGCTATTGGTGTAGCTCCAAGGTGGAATGCTGCTGGCTTTAACCCCCATACCAAAAAACCAAGTAAATATCCATTTTCACAATCTGAAAGTAAATTACTGACATAAACTTATACTTCATTAGGTCAGTCTTCTTGCCCTGTGTATAGCATATTTTCTTTATTCTTTTTTGGTAATGGGGATTGAATCCAGTGGCATTCTGTGAACTATACCCCCACCCCTTTTATAATTTTTTACTTTTATTTTTCAAATCTGTTATTCTAAAGCAGTTCTACTTAAGTATCCGAGGCTGGATTCAAACCTGTGATCCTCCTGCCTCTGCCTACCAATTATTGGGATTAAAGCCAAAATCCATGGAGCCTCACTTAGAACTGTATTTAATAAACAATTATATCCAGGTATGGTGGCCCAGTAATCCTGATATTTGGCATGTTGACATAGGAGGATAGCAGGTTTGAGACCAGCCTCAGGAAATTAGCAGGAAACAGTTACCAACAAAACAAAACAAAACAAAACAAAACAAAACAAAACTATAAATTGCTGAGGAGTATCTCCAACATAGAATGACACTGGCTTCAATATCCAGTACCAAAATGTAAGTAAATAAAATAATATCCATTTCTGCAATCTAAAATTATCCCCATATTACTGATATGCCCTACCAGGTCAATTTCTTGCTTTATATACAGTATGTTCCTCTCTCTCTCTCTCTCTCTCTCTCTCTCTCTCTCTCTCTCTCTCGATAATGGTTATTGAATGCAAGGGCATTTTACTTCCCAGCTATACTCCAACTCCTTTTTTATTTCTTATTTTGCTGTAGGGTTTGGCTATATTGCTCAATCTGGCCACATACCTAGGATCCTCCTGTATCAGTCTCCCATGTTTTGGAATAAGAAGTATATATTATCAAATCCATCTTGAGTTTTTAAAAATCCAGTTCTACAATCTTAAATTTGTTCTATATTCATGATATAAACTCTTTCAATATCTCCCCAAGGGTTTTTTTTTTTCACTTCACTAAGTCAGTCTTTTTGTTCTGTACACCCTGGATTATTTTTTTTTAATAAGAGACATTAAGCCCAGTGGCAGTCTAACTTTGAGCTATACCCATCCCAATTATAATTATTTTTATTTTTTAATTTTTGTACTGGGAATTGGTCCCAGGGACATTCTACCCCCGAGCTTTACCATAGCCCTTCTTAAATCTGCTACTTTGAAGCAGGTTCTTCCTGAGTATCTGAGGCTAGACTCAAAGTTGTGATCTTCCATCCACTGTCTCCCAAGTGGTAAAATTAGAGCATTACACTATGGAGCCTGTTTTAGAACTTCATTTACAATCCACTAATATCCAGGTGTGGTGGCCCAGGCCTATAATCCCAGTATTTGACAGGTTGAGAAAGGAGGATTGCAGGTTCATGATCAGGAATTTAGTGAGAACCAGTTCCAAAAAAAGAATCCATTGTACACAGGAGAAGACTGACTTAGTGCCTTAGTAGAGTGAACACACAATGTTTTTGAGATATTGAAAATATTTATGTCATGAATATGGAACACAGTTAAGATTGTGGATTGGACTTTAAAAGTATTCTTAAGCCTGGCTCCATGACACATCTGTGGAGGGTGTAAACAGGTGTATCCCAGGTACAAGGCCAGATTCAGCAACATAGCCAGGCTTTATATCATTATAAAAAATTTAAAAAAGGAGTTGAGGTATAGCTGGCAGGTAAAATGCCCTTGGGTTCAATGCCCGTTAGCAAAAATAAATAAATAAACAAATTTAAAAGAAAGAGTATGCTGTATACAAGTCAAGAAGACTGACCTGGTGGAATACAAGTTTATATCAGTAATATGAAGTTAATTTTAGACTGTGGAAATGGATATCATTTTATTTAATTGTATCTGGGTACTGAGGGTTGAAACCAGTGGCATTCTCCTTCAGACTCTCACCTCCAGAGAGAAAGTACTCCTGGTTCTCCTTAAGATCCTGAGGCTGTTCTGGAACCTATAATCCTCTTGTTTCATCCTCCAAAGTACTGGGAATACAGAACTGTGCTACTGTCTCAGTCAACATTCTTGCTGCTATAATTCAAGACAACTGACCACACAACTTAGAAGATTTATCTTCTTAATTTCTTGGAGATTCTGGGTTAAGTCCATGTGAAGTCAGGGTCTATGGATTGCAAAACATGGCAGTGGGAAGGAGAGAGAGGGAGAGCAAGAGTTCAGCTTCTCACATGATGGAGGCAGGAAACAAGAGAGCAAGCAAACAAGGGGATTCAAGGACAAAAGCGCAATCCCTAAGGCCATACCACCAGGGACCTACCTTCTCCAGCCACATCCCACCACTCTGGATTTCCACTCAGGAAATACATTACAATGGATTTATCTAGTCATGAGATTAACTCTCATGCTTAATTATATCAACCCTAAACATTAATATATGAGCTCCATGGGGGACATTCTATATCTAACTCAACATTCTGACCCTGGCCCTGAAGAGTTCATACCCATTTCAGATTGCAAAATGCATTTAGTTCATCTCCAAGAGTTCCTGTAGTCATAACACTTCCAGCATTGCTCAAAAGTCCCAAAGTCCAAAGTCTCCTCTGAGGACTCAAGGTGAACTCTTGGCTGTGAGTTCCTATAAAATAAAATAAAAATAAAATAAAAATGGAGTTACATGCATCCAATGTACAATGGCACAGACTAAACATTTGCATTCCTAAAGAGAGAAATAGGGCCATAGAAGTAAGGAATGGGGTCAAAATAGGATAGAAATCCAGTGGGGTAAGAAATCCAGTGGGGGCAGTTTCACTTCTGGTATCTGGGGCACATGCTGGTGAGATGTGATCTCCATGGGGCTTTGGCAGCCCCACTCCTGTGGCCTGTTTGATTGCAATGGGCAGTGTACTTCCTCTCTTCCAACCTGGCTCCATGGCTCACAGACTGCAGCCTTTCCTCATGGTCATTTCACATTTCTGACATTTCTATATCAATCACAAGGGTTTTTCTTGAAACCTTGGCTTCACCCAAGCAGCTTCACTATTTCCTTATTTGGACCTACTTGCAGGAATTACAACCCTGCTACACATTGTGTCACTTCCTGACCTTCCTTTGAAATCTGGATGGAAGACTCCACTCCATGACCCCCTTTTCCCAGCAAAGCCAGAATTACATGAGTGCCTAAATTAACCACCAGCAGGAGAGGCAATCATATCCTCTTCAATCACTGCTGCTGAGCCCTTTTTAATCACTGATGCTAGGCCTGCCTCAATTTTAGCCACTGTTGGGTTTATTTCAACCCTGGTTGCCACTAGGTCCTTTTCAATCATATCCACCACCATTGGGCCCTTGTTTTTAGGGTTCCACACTTGGGCTTGAACTGCCTATACCACATTCTTTCTTTGTTCCAATGTAAGAACATTCAACCTTCCTTTAGCCATCCTACTTTCTTACACAGCTTCATCTCTCTTGGCCCCAGCTTTACACATGCCTTTCTAGACAAATTGAAAATATAGTCTCTCTGCTTTGCTTTCTGCTTCTGAAATTCATTGTAAAATTAGCTAAATGCAGATATCAATATCCATAATGCAGTTTGCATACTTTGATGATTTGAGATTTCCTCTGCCAGTTAATCAGTCCATCATTTTTTTTTTTTTTTGCAGTACTGGGAGTTGAACTCAGGGGCATTCTACCTCCGAGCTCTACCCCTAGCCCTATTTTTTATTCTTTATTTTGAAACCGAGTCTCACTAAGTTGCGGAGTGTCTCACTAGGTAGCTGAGGGTGGCCGCGAACCCGGATCCTCTGGTCTCAGCCTCCCGAATGCTGGGATTACAAGCGTGCGCCACCAGGCCCGGCAGTCCATCATTTTTAAATTCAGCCTCACACAAAGTTTCAGGATATCGGCAAAATGCTAAGTTCTTTGCCAAAATGTAACACCTATGGCTTCTACTCTATTTTCCTATGGAGTCCTCTTTGCCATCCAAAATCTCCTGAGCACAGTCTCTACCATCTGCCTTTTTAGCCACATTCTGGCCCTTCCAACTTTCTCACAAACCAGTTCCAAAGACTCACAAAACATGGTCAGACTTAGGTATAGCACTGACCCCACTTTTTTTTTTTTTTTTTTTTTTTTGCGGTACTGGGGGTTGAACTCAGGGGCATTCTACCTCCGAGCTATACCCCCAGCCCTATTTTTTTATTCTTTATTTTGAAACAGGGTCTCACTAAGTTGCGGAGTGCCTCACTAGGTAGCTGAGGCTGGCCGCGAACCCGGATCCTCCGGTCTCAGCCTCCCGAATGCTGGGATTACAAGCATGTGCCACCATGCCCGGCTGCACTGACCCCACTTATCTGATACTAATTTCTATCTTTGTCAACATTCTCACTACTATAATTCAAGAGAACTGATCACACAACTTAAAGGAAGGAAGATTTATTTGCTCAGTTTCTTGGAGATTCCTGATTCGGTCCATGTGAACCCAGGGTCTATGGATCTCAGGGCATGTCAGCAGGAAGCAGAAAGAGCAAGTGCTCTGCTCCTCACATCATGAAGAACAGAAGCAAAAGAATGAGCAAGCTAGGGGATTGAAAGATAAAAGCACAATCCTTAAGGCCACACCTCTAGGGATCCACTTTCTCCAGCCACACCCCACCAGCCTAGGTTTCTACCCAGAATCTATTACAATGGATTTAACTACTGATGAGATTACCACCCTCATGACTTAATTATATCAACTCTGAACATTAATACACGAGCTCTTCAGAAGACATTATATATTTAATCACAATAGCTACCACACCTGGATGTAATTGGATTTTAAATGCAGTTTTAAACCAGGCTCCATAGGATATGGCTGTAATCCCAGCACTTGGGAGGCAGAGGCAGGAGGATTGCAGGTTCAAGTACAGCCTCAGATACTTAGGAGGACTCTGTTCAAAATTACACATTAGAAGAATACTGGAGTTTAGCTTGGAAGTAGAATGCCCCAGGAATCAATTCCTAGTATGAAAAATGAAAAATATGAAAGAACTGGGTTTAGTTCCTATGTTTTAAAATAGGCATCCAGTATATGAAGGGCAAGAAGACTAACCTAATGGAGTGAAGAAACTACATTGGGGCTCTATTGAAAAAGTTATCTCATGAATATGGTACTTATTTAAGATCAGGGAACTGTATTTTAAAAGGACTCTTAAGCCATGCTTAAAAGTGATACAAGCCGGGTGTGGTGGTGCACGCTTGCAATCCCAGCATTTGGGAGGCTGATACCAGAGGATCCGGGTTCGCGGCCAGCCTCAGCTACCTAGTGAGGCACTATGCAACTTAGTGAGACCCGGTTTCAAAATAAAGAATAAAAAAAATAGGGCTGGGGTATAGCTCAGAGATAGAATGCCCCTGAGTTCAACCCCCAGTACTGCAAAAAAAAGTGATACAAACTTGTTATCCCAAAACTTGGGAGTCTGAAACAGAAGGAGCACCAGTAGGAGGCCAGACTCAGCAATACAGACAGACCCTGTATCAAATTAGAAGATAAAAGAGTTGCTGTGTAGCTGGGAGTTAAAATGCCCTTAAGTTCAATCCCCATTACCACATACACAAAAATATGTTATACATTGAGCAAGAAGACTGAGTCAGTGGAGTATAAGTTTGCATAGGTAATATGCAGTTAATTACAGATTGTGGAAATGGATTGTATTATATTTACTTAATTTTGGTACTGGTGATTGAAGCCAGCAGCATTCTATTACAGAGCCACACCCAGGCAATTTATAGTTTTTATACTCTTATTGGTGCATTATAGTCTCATATAGTTCAGAGTGATAATGACATACATGTGCATAGCACTTAGTGAGATTTCCCCCAGCCCCCCCCATTCCTTTTTCTTTTTGGTAACTGGTTCTCCCTATGTTTCTGAGGCTGATCTTGAATTTGCAATCTTCCTATGTCAGCCTGACAAATACTGGGATTACAGGACTGGGCAACCACACCTAGAAATAATTGGATTCTCAATGTTGTTCTAAGCCAGGCTGCTTAATATATGGCTATAATCCGATTACTTGGAAAGTACAGGCAGGAAGATCACAGTTTTGAATCTAGCCTCAGATAATTAGGGAAAATCTGCTTCCAAATAGCAAATTAAAAAAGGGCTTGAGGTGAAGCTAGAAGGTAGAACTCCCCTGGGACCAATCACCAGTTGGAAAAATTAGAAATAAAAAATAAAAATTATAAAAAGGATGGAGTTGTAGCTCAGATTCATACTTCTACTGGGTTCAATCATGATTATAAAAATCCAGTGTATATAGAACAAGAAGACTGATCTAGTGGAATAAAAAACAATGTTGGGGAGATATTCAAAAAATATTTATCATGAATATGGAATTATGTTATTTTTGTGGAACTGGATTTTCAAAAGACATAAAATCAGGCTTAGTGATACACACCCTTTTTCCAAAAAGTGACAAGCCTAAAACAGGTGCGTGACAAGTAGGAAGGCCAAACTCAGCAGCATAATCAGACTCTGTAGCAAAATAAAAAATAAAGTTGTTGGATGTAGCTGGGAGGTAACATACCCTTGGTTTTAATTCCCCATTGTCAGAAAAAAAAGAGAAAATATAATACATGCTGAGCAAGAAGTCTGACCCGGTGGAGTTTAACTTTATAACAGTAATATGGAGAAATTTTTACATTGTTGAAGTGAACATCATTTTATTTTCTTGTATTTTGGTACTAGGAGTTGAAGTCAGCATCATTCTACCTCAGAACTACATCCTAGCAATTTATAGGGTGTCTGTGTGTGTGTGTGTGTGTGTGTGTGTGTGTGTGTGTGTGTGTGTGTGGTACTGGGGATTGAACCCAGGGAAATTCTACCTCTGATCTATACCCACAACCCTAATTATAAAAGGCCTCACTCAGTTGCTTGAACCTGCAATCCTCTTTTCTTCTCTTCCCAAGTTGTGGGGAAACCACACACTTAGGAGCCTGGTTCAGAACTGTATTTAAAGTCCTCCAATTATATTGAGGTATGGTGGCCTAGTCCTGTACTCCTAGTATTAAGCAGGCTGGGATAGGAGGATATCAGCCTTAGGAACTTAGCAAGAACTAGTTACAAAACAAAACAAACAACCTACAAACTTGAGAGCATGTTATTTGTGTGTTAACAGGGGGTAAAATGAAGGGAAAGGACAAAGGAGGGAAAATGTCAGCTTTGAAACAGGTCATCTGTTAGGTGCCAGGATCTGAAGCAGGCCCTCGTTTTGGGCCTATGCCCTTTTGTAGTAGTTGCAAAATCTTTGGTCTAATTCCTAGGTCTTTTATCCATGCTAAATTGGCTCTTGTTCAGGGTGAGGGGTTGGGGTTTAGTTTCATTTGTCTATATATTGTTAGCAACCTTTGTCAAAGACCATGTGGCTATAGGTCTGAACATTTTCTTCTATATGTTATATTCTATTTCATTGACCTATGTGTCTGTTTCTGTGCTCATACCATGCTGTTTTTATTACTATAGTATTGTAGTATAGTTTGAAGTTAGGTATTGTGATGACTTCAGTGTGTTTTTTGTTGCTAAGAATTGCTTTGGCTATTCTGGGTATTTTGTTTTTCCACATAAATTTTAGGACTTATTTTCTAGTCTTGTGAATAATGATGTTGGTATTTTAATTAGGGATTGCACTGAATCTGTATATTGCTTTTGGTAGTTGGACATTTTGATCATGTTTATTCTGCCTATTTAAGAACATGGGAAGTCTTTCTATCTTCTAAGGTCTTCTTCAATGTTCTGCAAAATTCATTGTAGAGGCATTTTACTTCCTTGTTTAGATTTATACTTAAATATTTTATTCTTTTTGAAGTGATGCTGAATGGAATTATTTTCTGTATTTTTTTCCAGTGAATCAATGGTTGGTGTATAGAAAAGCTATTGATTTTTTTTTAAAGTTGATTTTGTATCTGGCTACTGTGCTGAATTTCCTTATCAACTCTAAAAGTCTTTTAGTTGATTTTATTGGGTCTTCTAAGTATAAGATCATGTCAGCGAATAGAGATAATTTCACTTCTTTTTCCTATTTTTATCCCTTTAATTTCCTTCTTTTGCCTTATTGCTCTGGCTAGAATTTTGAGAACTCTATTGAATAGGAGTAGTGATAGTGGCATTCTTTGTCTTGTTTCTGATTTTAACAGGCTTTCTTTCAGTTTTTCTTTATTCAGTATAGTATTAGCTTTAGGTTAATAATATATTGCCTTTGTGATGTTGAGGCAATTTCCTTCTCTCCCTAATTTCTTCAGTGCTTTTAGCATGAATAAGTGTTGAATTTTATAAAATGCTTTCTCTGCATCTATGGAGAGGATCATGTGGGTTTTGTCATTTATTCTATTTATGTGATGAATTACATTTATTGACTTCCATTTATTAAACCAATCTTGCATCCTTGGAATGAAACCTACTTGGTCATGGTGGGCATCTTCATTATGTGGCTTTGAATATGCATTGTTAGCGTGTTAAGAATTTTTCATCTATGTTCATTAAGACAATTTGTAATTTTCTTTCTTAGAGATATCTTTATTTGCCTTGGGTATTAGGGTGATGCTAGTTTTGTAGAACAAATTAGGGAATATTTCATTTTTTCTGTTTCATGGAATAATTTGGGAAGCATAGGGCTTAGTTCTTCCTTGAAGGTCTGTAGAATTAATCCGAAAATC
The DNA here is from genome assembly GCA_004027655.1 of Graphiurus murinus. Classification (NCBI taxonomy): domain Eukaryota; kingdom Metazoa; phylum Chordata; class Mammalia; order Rodentia; family Gliridae; genus Graphiurus; species Graphiurus murinus. The sequence continues at coordinate 10,923 of PVLC010029734.1, forward strand.
CCTTAGGACCTGGACTGTTTTTTGTTGGGAGGCTTTTTATTGCTGCTTCAATCTCATTGCTTGTTATTGGCTTGTTTGTTTTCTATGTCCTCTTGGTTCAATTTAGATATGTTGTACAAGTCTAGAAATTTGTCCATTTTCTAGATATTCAGACTTGTTGGAATATACATTTTCAAAGTAGCTCCTGGTGATCCTCTGGATTTTTTCAGTATATGTGGTGATAACACCTTTTCCATCTCATATTTTATTAATTTGGGTTATTTCCCTCTTTTGGTTGTTAGCTAAGGATTTGTCAATCTTGTTTATTTTCTCAAAAAGCCAACTTTTTGTTAGATATTTTGTATTTTAAATTCTGTTTCATTTATTTCTGTTCCAATCTTAATTAATTTCTGCCTTCTATTGGATTTGGGGTTGATTTGTTCCCATTTTACTAGGGTCTTGAGATGCATCATTAGGTTGTTTATTTGAAGTCTTTTTTTTTTATGTGGGCACTCAATGCTATAAATTTTCCTTTTAACACCACCTTCAGAATGTCCCTGATATTTTGGTGTATTGTGTCTCCAGTTTCATCTGATTTTAAAATTTTTTGATTTCTTCCATAATTTCCTTTATGATTCAGTCCTCATTCATAAGTGTGATATTCTATCTACATGTATTGATACAGCTTCCTTGCATCTTCTTGGCATTGATTTCTAGTATCAGCCAATTATGATCTGAGAAGATGCAAAGTATAGTATCAATTTTTTGAATTTACTAATACTTGCTATGTGAACTAGAATGTGGTCTATTTTGGAAAAGTTTCCATGAATGGCTAAAACGAGTGTGTGGTTGTTGTTGGGTGAAATATTCTGTAGATGTCTGTTAGGTCCATTTGGTTTACAGTATTGCTTAGATCTGAAGAATCTACTGATTTCTGTTTGGTTGATCTACCTAATGTAGAAAATAGTGTGTTGAAATCTCCCAGTACTATTGTATTTGTATCTATCTGAGTCTTTTTTTTTTTGCAGTACTAGAGATTGAACTCAGGGGCATTCTACCACTGAGCTACACCTCAAGTCCTATTTTTTATTTTTTTTTATTTTGAAACAGGGTCTCACTAAGTTGCGGAGGGCCTCACTAAGTAGCTGAGGCCCAGATCTTCTAGTCTAAGCCTCCCAAGTACTGGGATTACAATTGTGCACCACCATGCCCAGCCTATCTGAGTCTTAATGTCCAGAAAATGTGTGTGTGTGTGTGTGTGTGTGTGTGTGTGTGTGTGTGTGTGTGTTCAGGTACTGGGGATTGAACTCAGGGGCATTCTACTTCTGAGCTATACCCGTAGCCCTATTCTATTTTTTAATTTTGAAACAGGGTCTCATTAAGTTGCAGAGGGCTTCACTAAATAGCTGAGACTGGCTATGAACCTGTGATCCTCCTATCTCAGCTCCCAAGTACTGGAATTACAAGCATGTGCCACCACAGCCAGCTAAAGTGTTTGTTTAATGTAAGCAGGGACACTGATATTTGGGGCATAAATATTTGCTGTTATAACACAATCTTGTTTTATTGTCCCCTTTAAGTCCACTAAGTCTCAACAATACTTGTTTCCATGTGGTCTAGTCTGTTGGTGATATTTTCTATTTAATTTTTAAATTGATCTATTGCATTCTTCATGTTGTTCAGAATTTGTTGTTTTCACACACTATAGCTCTTTACTGGCATGTTCTTTCATGTCTTTATTATTCTAAATTCTTTCCTCAGGTCTTCCTTTATTTGGGTCATTTGTCAGATTGACAACCAACTTGTGAGTTCACCCTCTGAAATTCTCTGTTCTGCTTCTTCTGTAGCTTCCATGCTGTAGGGGTATTTGTGTTTACTATTTTTTCATGTTCTTAAAGTTTTTTTGTATTCTGATTCTTTCTGTAGTGTGGTTTTCCTTTTGATTACTCAGTGCTGGTTAGTGTATCAAGGTGCATTGTCTCTTAGCTGGGTTAGGGATATACTTCAGATCCACGGGTGGTGGTCTAGTCCTGTAATCCCTATATTCTCCATGCTGCGATAGAAGGATTGCAGTTTTAATACCAGCCTCAGATACTTAGGGGGAACCAGGTACAACAAACAAACAATTAAGTGTTGGGGGGTGTAGGTTCAACCTTCAGAACCAAAACACAAGTAAATAAAATTATATCCATTTCCTCAATGTAATATATATATATATATATATATATATATATATATATATATATATATATATATATATATATATATCAATGGTGATTGATCCCAAGTGTTTTAACTTCCAGCTACATCCTAACTTTTTTTGTTGTTTGTTTTTATATAAGATCTGGCTATGTTGCTGAGTATGGCCTCCTACCTGTGATCCTCCTGTTTCAGCCTCCCAGTTCTTGGGGTAACAGGTGTGTGTGTGTGTGTGTGTGTGTGTGTGTGTGTGTGTGTGTGTGTAAGGACGCCTGGCTTAAACATTTTTTTCAAAATCCAGTTCCAAAAAAAAATCCAGTTCCATAATCCTAAATTGGTCCCATATTCATGATATAAACTTTGAGCTACACCTCAATCTTTTTATAATTATAACTTTTATATTTATTTCTTTGTACTAGGGGTTGGTTCTAAGGGTGTTCTATCTCTGAGCTCCACCTCCATCCCTTTTTAATCTGTTATTTGAAGCCAGGTCTCCTTAAGAATCTGAAACTGGACTAAAAACCTGTGATCCCCCTGCCTCTGTCTCCCAAGTAGTGATATTACAGCCATGCACTATGGATTCTTGTTTAGAACTACATTTGAAATCAAATTACATCCAGTTGTGGTGGCCAAGTCCTATAATCCCAGCATTTGGTAGGCTCAGAGAGAGGATTGCAGAGTTGAGGCTAGCCTCAGGAACTTAGTTAGAAGCAGTTACAAACAAACAAATAAAACCCCCTCCCAAAACTATCAAATGCTGGGGTGTAGCTCCAAGGTAGAGTGACTCTGGGGTCAACCCTCAGTGCCAAAACACAAGTAAATACAACCTATGGGCACTTTACTTCCCAGCTACACTCAAATCCTTTCTTATTTTGATTTAGGGTCGGTGTTCCTGAACCTGACCTGGTACACATAATCCTCCTGTTTCAGCCTCAAATATGTTGAGATAACATATATGTATAACCAAGATTGGTGTAAGAGTCCTTTTAGAAGCCAGTTCCAAGTCAAGCATGGTGGTACACATCTGTAATCCTAGTACTTGTGAAGCTGAGATAGGAGGATCGAAGGTTTGAAGCTAGCCTCAACAACGTAGCCAGACCCTATTCCAAAATAAAATATAAAAGGGCTAGGGGTATAGTTTGGAGGTAGAATACCCCTGAGCTCAGTCCCCAGTAACACACACACACACACACACACACACACACACACACACACGCACACGCACATACCAGTTTCACCATCTTTAATTGGTTTCCTATTTGTGATATAAACTTTTTCATTATCTCCCCAATATTCTTTCTTCAATCCACTAGGACAGTCTTCTTATCCCATACACAATGGATTCCTTTCTTCTTCTCCTTCCTCTTCCCCTACCCACCTCTATTTCTCTCTTTCTTGAATAACCCTTTTATAATTTTTATTTCTATATTTTATTTTTGAACTGGGGATAAGTCTCATGGTGCTTCTACCCCTGAATTCTATCCACAGCCTTATTCTAATCTGTTATTTTAAGGCAGGGTGTCCTTGAGTATCTCAGGCTATTCCCTAACCCGAGGTCCTCCTGACTCTGCCTCCCAAGTAGTGAGATTAAAGTCATGCACTATGGAGCCTGGTTTAAAACTACATTGAAAATCCAATTACATCCAGGTGTGGTGGCATCCTCCTGTAATCTCAGTATTTGGTAGGCTGAGATAGGAGAATTGCTGGTTTGAGACGAGCCTCAGGAACTTAGTGAAAATCAGTTAAAAAAAAAGAATATCTATAAATTCCCAGGGTGTAGTGCAAAGGCAGAATGCTGCTTACTTCAAGGCCCAGTACTAAGAAAAAAAGTAAATATAATATCTATTTCCAGAATCAGAAATTAGCTCCATATTACCCATATAAACTTATACTCTAGCAGGTCAGTCTATTTACTCCCTGTACAGCAAATTCCCCCATACTTTTTTTTTTGTAAAAAGGATATTGAACTCAAGAGTATTTTAGCTTCTAGCTATATCCTAACTGCGTTTTCATTTTTTTAAATTTTGATATATGGTCTCTCTATGTGCCTGAGTGTGGTCTCTAACCTAAGATCCTCCTGTTTCAGTCTCCCATGTATTTCAATAAGGGGTGTGTGTCACCAAGCCTGGCTTAAGAGTCCTTTTAAAATCAAGTTTCAAGCCAGGCATGGTGGCGCACACTTGTAATCCCAGTACTTGGGAGACTGAGACAGGAGGATCGCAGGTTCGTGGCCAGCCTCAGCTACTTAGTGAGGCTCTCTGATACTTAGTGAGACCCTGTTTCAAAATAAAGAATAAAAAATAGGGCTGGGGGGTATAGCTCGAAGGTAGAGTGACCCTGGGTTCAATCCCCAGTACCGTAAAAAGAAAAAAAATTGAGTTCTATGATCTTATTGGCTCTGTATTTTTGAGATAAAATTTTTAATATCTGCCCAACATTATTTACTCCACTAGGTCAGTCTTCTTGTCCTGTATACACTGGATTTTTTAAATAATGGGAATAGAACCCAGTGGCAGTCAAACACTGAGCTAAACCCCATCCCTTTTATAATTTTTATGATTTACTTTGAGTTTTTCATACTAGCGATTGGTTCCAGGGACATTCTACCTCTCAGTTCCACCCCATGCCTTTTCTCATCTGTTATTTTGTATCAGGCTCCTTCTAATTGTCTGAAACAGGACTTGAACTTGCCATCCCCCTACCTCTGTCTCCAAAGTAGGTGGGATTACAACCGTTCACTATGAAGCCTTTTTCAAGACTGCACATAAAATCCAATTACATTGAGCTGTAGTGGCTCAGTCCTGTAATCTCAGTATTTGCATGCTGAGATAGGATTGAAGATTGCAGACCAGTCTCAGGAATTTAGTGAGAACCAGTTACAAACAAAACAAAACAAAGGACCATCGCCAACAACAAAAACTAAAAAACTATCAATTGCTAGGGGGTAGCTCTGACAAGTAAATAAAATAATATACATTTTCGCAATCTGAAATTAGCTCTATATTACTGATACAAGCATGTAGTCCAGACTTCTTGCCCTGTGTCATTTTTTTTGGGATGGGGTATGGGGACTGAACCCAATGGCATTTTACCTCCCAGCTAAACCCCCAACATCTTTTTTATTTTTATTTTGATATGGGGTCTGGTTATGTTGCTGGATGAGGCCTTGTACCTGCAATCCTCTGTAACACCCTCTCAAGTTTTGAGATCACAGGTATGTATCACCGAGCCCCGCTTAAGAGTCCTTTAAAATCCAGTTCCACAGACTTTTATTTGGTACTGGGGACTGAACCAAGGGCATTCTACTTGTGAGCTATACCTTTTAAAATTGTTATCTTGAAATAGGGTCTCACTAAGTTGCTAAGGCTGGCCTCGAACCTGTGATCCTCCTATCTCAGCCTCCAAGTACTGGCTACCAAATAAGGCTTAGTTCTACGATCTTAAATTGGTTCTGTTTTTTTTTTTTTTTTTTTTTTTTTGTGGTACCAGGGATTGAACCCAGGAGCATTCTACCTCGGGCTATGCTCCCAGTTCTATTTTTTATCCTTTATTTTGAAACAGGGTCTCACTAAGTTGCAGAGGGCCTCACTAAGTAGCTGAGGCTGGCTGCGAACCCAGATCCTCTGGTCTCAGTCTCCCAAGTACTGGGATTACAAGCGTGTGCCAAGAGCCCAGCTAGGTTCTGTGTTTTTTATAAAAACTCTTTAAATATCTCCCCAACATTGTTTCTTTACTAGGCCAGTCTTTTAGTCCTATATACACTGGATTTTTTTTTAATAATGGGGATTGAACCCAGTGGCAGTATAACTCTTACCTATATCCCCATCCCTGTTATAATTTTTATTTTTAGTACTGGTGATTGGTCTCCAGGGGATTTCTACCAAGAGTCTCACTAAGTTGCTGAGGCTGGTCTCAAACTTGCAATCCTCTTGTCTCAGCCTCCCAAGTACTGGGATTACAGGCATTTGCCACCATGCCCAGTTTAATCTGTTATTTTGAAGTAGGAGCTCCCTAAGTATCTGAGGCTGGACTAGAACCTGTGATCTATCAGCCACTGTCTCCCAAGTAGTGAGATTATAGCTATGCACTATGAAGTCTGATTTAGAATTGCATTTAAAATCCAATTATATCTAGGTGTGGTTGTCCCGTCCTGTAATCTCAGTATATGTCAGCCTGAGATAGGAGGATTACAGTTTGGAGACCAGCCTCAGGATTTTAGCAAGAACCAATAGCAATAACAATAACAAACTTACAAGTTGCTGGGGTGCAGCTCCAAAAAAAAAAAAAAGATTCTGGTTTCAAAATCCTATACCAAAATACAAGTATATAATATAATACCCAGTTCCATAATCTAAAATTAGCTCCATATTATTGATATAAACTTACTCTACCAGGTCAGTCTTTTTAACCTGTGTAAAGCATTTTTAATTAATTAATGGTACTGGGGATTGAACCCAAAGGCATTCTGTTTCTGAGCTACGCCCCAAGTCCTATTTTACTTTGAAAAAAGGTCTCAGTATCTGAGACTGAACTAAAACCCGTGACCCTCCAGCCTCAGCCTCCCAATTAGTGAGATTACAGCCATACACATTGGAGCCTGGTTTAGAACTACATTTGAAATTCAATGACATCCTTGTTTGGTGGTCCAGTCCTGTAATAACAGTATTTAGGGGCCTGAGATAGGAGGATTGCATGTTTGAGACCAGAACCAGTAACAACAACAAAAACAAAAAATAATTGCTTGAGGCGTAGCTCCGATGTAGAATACTAATGACTTCAACCCCTAGTACTAAAAATAAGTAAATAAAATACCAATTTCCACAATCTGACATTAGCTTCATAATACCAATATAAACGTTTATTCCAACAGGTCAGCCTTGTTTTGCCCTGTGTACATTGTTTCTTTTTGTGTATGTGTGTTTGTTCTTGTTAAAGGAAATTGAACCCAAGACCATTTAACCTCCTAGCTACATACCAACTCCTTTTTTAGTTTTTATATTGATATAGGGTCTGGCTTTGTTGTTAATTCTGGCCTGGTACCTGAGATCTTACTGTTTTAGCTTTGCAAGTTTTGGGATAAGAGGAGTATATCACCGAGATAAGCTTAAGAGTCTTTTAAGTTCTACAATCTTAAAATGGTTCCATATAAACATTTTCAGTATCTCCCTAACATTGTTTCTTCATTCCACTAGGACAGACTTTTTGTCCTGTATATACTGTATTTCTTTTCTATGTTAATGGGGATTGAAATCAGTGGCAGTCTAACTCTGAGCTACAACCCCATGTCTTTTATTTTTGTTTTTATTTATTTTTAAGTTTTCATATAGGGGATTGGTGAGGAGTGTACTACTTTTGAGCCCCATCCCCATCCCTTTTCTAATATGTTGTCTTGAAGCAGCGTCTCCCTATTATCAGAGGTTGGACTCAAATCTGTGATTCTCCAGCCTCTGTTTCCCAAGTAGTAGGATTACAGTCATATGCTATGGAGCCTGGTTTAGAACTACATTCAAAATCCAATTATATGCAGGTGTGGAGGCTCAGTCCTGTATTTCCAAATACCCGTATTTATCAGACTGGGAAGGGAGGATTGCAGGTTGGAGATCAGACTTAGGATTTTAGCAATAATCAGTAACAACAACAAAGACATTAATTGCTGAGGGTGTAGCTCCGAGGTTGAATGCTGCTGGTTTCAACCCTTAGTACGTACCAAAATAAAAAGCTACCAACTTCCACAATCTGAAAGCAGCTGCAAATTTCCCTGTAAACTTATACTCCACTAGGTCAGTCTTCGGGTCCCCTACAGCATTTTGTGTTTTTTAATTTAATATACGTTCTGGATATATAGCTCAAAATGGCTTCACACCTGTGATCCTACTTTTTAGCCTCACACATTTTGGGATAACTGATGTATATCACTGATCTTGGGTTAGGAGTCTTTTGAAATGCAATTTGACAATCTTAGTTTCCTACTGGTAACGTAAACTTTTTCAATATATCCCCAACATTGTTTCTTGTCCTGTATACACTTTTAATTTAGTGTTATTCTACTTATTAATCCTCAGTTTAATTTCTTGTGCTTTGGGGGTCTTATTGAGGAAGTTTCTACCAGTGCCTATATGTTGGAGTGTTTATCCTATGTGCTCTTCAAGTAATTTGAAAGTCTCTGGTCTAATTTCCAGGTCTTTGATCCATCTTGAATTGACTCTTGTGCAGGGTGAGAGTTGGGGTTTAATTCCATTTTTTCTGCAAATGGAGAACCAGTTTTGCCAATACCATTTGTTGAAAAGGCTGCCTTTTCTCTAACATATGTTTTTGGCCCCTTTGTCGCAAATCAATTGGCTGTGTGTGGATTTGTTTCTGGACTTCTTTTCCGTTGGTCTATGTTTCTGTTTTGGGGCCAATACCATGCTGGTTTATTACTATAGCTCTGTAGTGTAGTTTAAAGTCAGGAATTGTGATGTCTCCTGCATGATTCATATTGCTGAGAATTGCTTTGGCTATTATGGGTCTTTTGATTTTCCAAATGGATTTTTCTAGCTCTGTGAAGAATGAACATGGTATTTTAATAGGGATTACACTGAATCTGTAGATAACTTTTTGAAGAATGGCCACTTTGATGATATTTATTCTGCCTATCCAAGCGCATAGGAGACCTTTCCATCTTCTAAGGTCTTCAATTTCTTTCATTAGTGCTTTATATATTTCATTGTAGAGGTATTATACCTCCTTGGTTAGGTTTATTCCTAGGTATTTTATTGTTTTTGAGGCTATTGTGAATGGGATTATTTTCCAGTCTTCTATCTCAGTGGATTTGTGGTTGGTGTATAGAAAAGCTATTGATTTTTGTAGATTGATTTTCTTTTTTTTTTTTTTTTTTTTTTTTTTTTTTT
>PVLC010029735.1:0-20127 GCA_004027655.1 Graphiurus murinus
TAAAATTATGCTTTCAAATGGATGAAATTCCTAGTACTGATTTTTCTTCATTGATTTTAATTCTTCCCTGAGATCCTGAATTGATTGTAAAAATAAAAGCATTATTCCTCAATATCAGTAATTTAGACATTGGTGCTACTTTTCTATTTTAAATTTATATTGTTGAAACATGATTTACAGAACAATGCTGAAGATTGTCCAGATGTGTACTCTTTGTTTAAGGAAGAAAATTTCAATGGGTTGTGTTCATCAAGATAAAGATATTTTGAGAAAAGAAATAAAATCAATTTACTGAGTGAACTAATGGGTTTAAAATTATATAACTTTTCAGTGTATGTGTAGATTTTTTTTTTAGAACAATAATCCTGTTTTCTTGGTTTCCAGAGAAAGAGTAGAGGCCAGCTATATCCTAAAATATTTTTATGTGTCATGAAATAACTTGTTTACTTTGAAGCCATAACAGGAAATAAATAACTGACATGAATAAATTTAATCTATGACTATTTTAACTTGTAACCAACTATCTATCAAGAGAAACTGGGGCAACTGAACAAGTACTTCATGAGGAGAGAAATAATATATGAGAATGGTGTTGAGAAATAATTTGTACACGTTAGAAATAAGAAGTACATATGAAATTACAGTTCTGGTCATTAGAATAAAATAATTGTCAATATTTATGAGGTTAATTAGCTAATCTGTGCCTCTTAAATTTGTTGAAATAGTTTAGAGAAAAATATTAGAACAAATAATCTGTATTCACAGATTTTCTAGTGACTAGGAGTAAACATCTAAAAATTTCATGTGTATACTATTAGAATCATTATTTTATTTTTATTTAGAATTTTCTAGTTACAGCTTCTTAGTCTGTAATTTCTAACTTATAAAATACTGGGAAAATATATATATATATATCACTTTTAAAGGAAGATAAATCATAACCCACAATATTGACATAAAATACTTTAGCTGCAATGATGTTTAAAGTGGTGAAAAATACAACCACATATAAATCCCTTATATGCTTACAGTATTCACAAAATTATAAAGGCAAACCATTTTACAAATTAAAGTATAGAATATAAAATTCAAATTCATAGTATCATTTTTTTAAAATTATGTTGTTTTGTAGAACCTAAGTTGCCTTTCCTAATGTAAATACTAGCATCTTAGGTTCTTCTAGACAAACTGTCATAAAATGTTCAATTTCAAATTATACTTTTTTTTTGTAGAACAATGACACTATTGTTTTCCTAGTGTGAATTGTGATGTTGTGTTCACTTTTTTCTTCCTTCATTATCCAATGATAAAATATTTCTATTGCTGACTCAATCATATAGCAGACATAATGTAGGTGCTTCAGTATAGTTATATTTGGCTTTCGACATCCAACACACAGTTAAAACACTATTTTAGGGCTTTATTATTGAGTCTTTAAGGAACTCAGGTATATATTTGGAATGTCACAGAAAGCCTCAGAAAAGAAACACTAAATCAGTGATAAAATTTAACAAATTAAAATGGGAAGAAAATGTCAAATATGTTCAAAATTCTTTGGGGATTTAGTTTGATTGACAGTTAAGTCTTTGTCTTTTTATATGAATTCTGTCTTCACTTGAGATGATTTCCATTTTCTTTTGTTATTCTTAACATTGTAAAGCAAAATGTTTTCTCCCATTTTTGCCTATAGAAAAGGAACAGCCTTGCAGGAGGGAAGGAGGGGTCTTATCTAGGGGATCTTCCTGCAGAGATGGATGATGACAATGGAAATGTGGCCTTCATAGTGTTCAGCAGGAGGGTTATCTCTCTAGTATTCTTCATGGGTATTTTTCTTCTGTGGCTATTGAAATGCTAATTTGTTGCAGTTTATACAGAATGTTTGTAGTGACATCAGCCATCAGCGTTACTATTTTTCAACCAGGTTCTTTTTTATTATTTCCTCCAAATATAAATATGAGGTTGACATTTGGGTTAGTATTACACTTTAAAGCAAATTCAATTTTTAAAAATTTTTTACTGGACTAGTTTCAAATTACATTTTACTTGAGGTAAAAATAAGGTAATAATGGGAACTTGTGAAAAATTTATTTGTCTGAAATTTGCTAAATGTGCAAACTTTTAAAAATAAATTCTCTCTTTGTTTATCTGTGCAGATACATTTCTTGATTGTGATAATAAAAGTAGAAACCACAATCACCTGATACTACTACTATATGTTTTATGTTTCCTCACTGTGTTTTTACTTAAATATATTTCACACAGATGAAAGCCATGGCTTTGTACTCTCCTGATTTCCTTGAACAATGTATTACAAGCATTTTCCATTTACTTATATAGCATTTTAATCATAACTAAGTCATTTTGAATAACTAAATTATATTATAAAATATTAGATTATCAGAAAAGCCAAAATATTAGAAAATGAAATGTAAGCTCCAATCTAACACTTATCATCATTAGCATTTTTATTTATAATTTTAAAATTTTTCGAGTATACATGTGAACTTAAATATATTGTAGGAAACTCTGTTGATGCCACAAAAATATCCCCAAGTCCTTCATTGGCAGATGCCTATGATATCCTCTTAAAAGTATCCATGACACTTTTTTTAAGAACTTCCAACTGAAATAATGCCGAGTCAATACTCAGTGAGCAGTCTTTGGCTGATAGTAAAGAAAATTAAAGAATGAAAAACTCAGCTCCCTTGAAAGTCAGGTGAGATGATCCTAAGACATTGTGGTAGCCTGTTCCTATTCGTCTTGGAGCTCTTATAAAAGGAAACTAAGGCTGGAAGATTTTCTATTAGCTTGACATAGCATACTAAGTCTCCTTTGGCCAGATCTTTTTCCCTCCCCATTTCTTTTCATAGGTATCATACCTACATTATGGTCTGACAACTTCTTTCTAACTTCTCTTCTTCACTTCTATTCTTCAAAGACGTTTCCGCAATTAATCTTTTATATAGACAATTATATTTTGGTTGTGCTGGAAGTAGTTGAAGAAAACAAAGATACCATATAGTTTTGGGATTCACCACTATTTGTCCATTGGGTAAAGAAGATGCCATTGGCATGGGAAATATACAATGAAAATACATTTTACAATTGCCATCAGGGCACTTTGAACTCCAGGTGAAAAAAAAGAGTCACCATCCTGGCTAAAATAATTGATAATATTAAGCAGAAGGCGATACGACCGCTTTTACATATTTGGGGCAGATCAAACTTGAATGATTGATTGATGGAGCTCTTCTTAGTATCTGTATGCCCCCTGTATCTGAGTAGACATTCATAATAACCAGGCATGAGAAGCACTAGTGTAGGCCCTCATACGTGAGGGTTGGGGTTAAAACAAAAGCTTGGTCACCAAGACCTGCAAAGGTAATAGCTGAGGATGAAGGAATTTTAGAATGAGAGCAAAGAAGAGAAAGAGAGAACCCTGTGATTCCCAAACCAACTGTAATGGTAGGTGCTATAATTGGTGCCAACAATCTCTCATTTTCAATTCCCCTTCAAGAATCTGGGCATGGTGGTATATGCCTGTAATCCCAATACTTGAAAAGTTGAGACAGGGAGATCACAGGTTTGAAGTCAGCCTTAGAAAGTTGGTGAGACTTTCTGCAACCTAGCAAGACCCTGTTTCAAAACAAAACAAATCATATATAAAAAGACCTGGGGATGTAGGTCAGAGGTAGAATGCCCCTGAATTCAAACCCCAGTACCAAAAATTAAAGAAAAAATCCCCTTCGAGAAAGAAGGGCCATAGGAGCCTTGATGAAGCCTTGTCTTGGACCAACACTAAGAATTATATTTTTGCAGTGCAATGGATGTGGACTGTGGCATCTGTGAAAGGATGCTGCTCAGATCATGTTCTGCAGGGGTCTCAGGTGACTGAAAACACTAGCTGCCACATTTCTTCATCCATCACTGCATTCGTGTTGTAGCCACATGACCCTAGGCTGCTCTCAGTAAATGATGGAACAAGATGGATTAGTAATTGCAGCCCATTCAGGAAGACCTGGAATTCCTCCAATGGGTCCTCCCAGTTGGCCTGAAACTCTTGCAACTACACTGCTGTTTGAGATTCTCCCTGTCAAATTTTTTATCTTTTCCCTTCTTTCATAGGAGACATATCTGCCCTGCATTCTAAATGTTCTTCCTGCCAAGTATTTTTTCCTCGCGCTTATTTTTTATACATACTACCTCCATTTAATATATTGCATGTGCAACCTCAACTTCTTGTCTGCCTCTAAGAGTATTCAAACTAACTCATCCATATTCCAAACCTCCTTTCCGAGGTCCCAGGAAAACTGAACCAAACTGCCCACAGCAATGAATCTGCACATAGACATACCTTGTTTTGAACTCTTTCTGATTCAAGTCTCATATCCCCAGTTCTCTACCAGTCCCTCCTGAAATTAAATTAATGTGGCAGTTTAAAAATAATTCTACACAGATTTTTAAGAACTACTTTCAAGAGACAGAACTCAATCCCTTTCCTCTTGAGTATGAGCTGGAATTAATCTATGGAAGAAAATATGGTGGAAATGGTGGTATGTTCTGCTAACCACCAGCAAGGAACTAAGGTTTTCAGCAATAGCTACTTAAGTGGACCCTTTAGAAGCAGGTCCTTTGCTTTAGGTTAGCTTTCAGATGACAGCATATATCTTGGAATGAACTCTGGGGTTTAGTTGTCCAATTAAGTCATATTTGTAACCTCTGCTATCAGAAACAGTGTGAGATGGGTGTTTTTATTTTTAAGTCATAAGTTATTAGAAAAATGGTTATGAAGAAATAGATAACACCCTTAGTAATTACACCCCTCAGTTTATCACATACACTTAAAATCTTTTTCTTAGTGTCAACTTCTGTGTACATATATTACATCTGTGTCTATTAATATATTTTGAATGACTTTCAAAAATATATTTAAAGCATTATTTTAATCATTCCATGAATTCCATAATTTCAATGACATAATGTGGTTAAGCATCTTCTTTTCTTCCATAAGAAATTGAGGGCATTTTCTATTTGTAGGCCCATACTGACTACTTCTAAAAAATAAATAAAATGTATTATAAATATTGGTTAAAATTAAAAACATTTAATCACTTCTGCCTTATTCTGTGACATAATTGAGAATTATACTCACCTTGCAGTTACAATTAGAGCAAATAATACATGTAAAGATTTAAAATCATATATTTATTAAAATCATGTAGGCTGCCAATTTATTTCTCACCTTCCAATGCATCCATTCATTAGCTTCCCCATAGACACAGGATTAATGAAATTTGAAGGTGGATCGAGAAATTGATAGATAAGGAATTCTGCTGTCTACATATATAATTTGTTGTGAATAGTTTTGGTTTAAATAATGATAAAACTTTTTAAAAAGTCATAGGCTATTCATTATTATATTAAAAAGTAATTAAGGATGAACTAATAATGTAGATAATATGCTGGCCATATGTAGGATTCTTATATTAGGTATGACTCTTCTGCTTTAAAATAGATATTTCTCAAATAAATGTAAATAGAAAGAAGCTTTATTATGAGATGAGGATAGTAGCTCATATCTAGGAGAAGAATTATTACACATCAAAGGCAGGTGAAGGCAAGGATTCTAGTGCCATAATTCTATTTATTGACTCATTTTTCTCTAAAGACAGGTAGCCTTCCTCTAATTTTAGGTCCACAATATTCCTAAGCAAGAATAAACAAAAACAACATCCACCAAAAATCATCAGTTAGTGAGTACTTGCTAAGTGCCAGGCACTTTCTACATATTTTATTCTAGGTAATCCTCACAGGAACTAAATAAGCTAAGTAGAGAAGGCTCTGCTTATAGCTGTTGCTCCACTGCAGTCCGGAATTTCTGAGAGAAACTAATTTGAATTCTGAGTTCTAAATCTAAATTCATATGGAGGAAACTCCTTGACACAATTTGGATCCCATTTGAACACCTAATTCAATAAGCTGTGCTGAGGGGATTGTGCTCAAATGGGGTTTCCTCATGAAGTAAAAGTGATAATGGGATCAAAGGACTTCTAGAAATAAAAACAGTACATGGTGGGTGCTGAGAAGACTCTAAATCAAATGAGAAAATTTGAACAAAATACAATTTTTGGTATATTTTGAAAATTAAATAATGGTAATTTTTTTTTACTTTTTACTTTTCAATGGATAGTGGAAACTATTATTGTACTTATACAAAAAGAGCACAAAGTGATTAAAGAATTATGATTTATTCAAGGAGTCCAGTGATAGCTGACTCTATTTTAGAACATTAATTTTAAAATCAGCAGATATTCCTTGCTATAGTTAAAATTTAAAGTATAGCTTACAGTTGAAAGAGATAGTTCTGTAAATGCTGAGTGTTACATTTAATGCTGGGCTGAGTGTCTGTAAAAGGATTTCAGGTGAATTTGTGGCTTGGTATAAACCTTCAAAAAGGTTTACTATGACTGATGAGTAATGCATATTGCCCTTTATTTTTTATTTTTATACTTTTATTGATACACTATAATTATACATCTTACTGAGGTGTAGAGTGATAGGAATATATGTGCACACAATAGTTGATGCATTTTCCTCCAGGTCTCACCCCCTTCCCTTCCCTTCTGCATACATGTCATTGAGATTGGGATTGATAATTTCATATGTGCACATAGAATTTTAAACTGTTACTTCTTTATGTCTTTATTCCCCCCTTCCCTTCCCTAATCCTCCTCTGTTGCTCCATTGGAATCTCTGCTCCTCTATCTGAGGCCTCTTTTGTTTCCCAATTTCTATCTAGCTTCCACATATATGAGAAAACATATAACTATTCATTTTCTGAGACTGACTAATCTCACTTAGCATAATATTCTCAAGTTCTACCTATTTTCCCTCAGATGACATAATTTTGTTCTTCTTTATGGCTGAGTGTAATTCCGTTGTTTGTATATTCCACAGTATTGTAATCCATTCTTCTATTGATAGACACCTAGGCTGCTTCCATAATTTGGCTATTGTGAATTATGCTATAATAAACATGGATATGTATATATTTATATAATATTCTGGCTTAAATTCTTTTGGGAAGCTGCCAAGAAGAGGTATCACTGGGTGATATGGTGGGTCCATTCTCAATATTCTGAGAAATCTCCACACTGATCTCTGTAACAGTCGTGCTAATTTGCAGTCCTACCGAGTGTGTATAGTTCTTATTTCCCCACATCCTCGCCAGCATTTATTATTGCTTGTGTTCTTGCTGATTGTCATTCTTATTGGAGTTAGCTGGAATCTCAGTGTAGTTTTGATTTGCATTTCCCTGATTGTTAATGATGTTGAACATCTTTTTATATATTTATTGCACATTTAATTTTCTTCTTTTGAAAAGTGTCTCATCTTATCAATTGCCCATTTTTGATTGGATTATTTGTTTATTTTAGTGTTAAGGTTTTTAAGATTGTTGTCTGCCTATAGAAATGCCTACTTCCATGTAACATTCCAAAAGTGGTGAGTTTTGTGCCAATATATCAATATACTTCCTATCATTTTCCTACTTTTTCATATCTAAGGACATATATTTATAAAACTATTAACCCAGTTAGTATTATATTCTGACCATAAGTAGAAAAGAACTGGTGTTTTAAATGGTTGGAGATGACATAGCCAGTTTGTTTATGTTTGGTTTGGTATTTTCCTTTTTTTTTCACTAATAATTTAATTAACCTGGGAGAGGTTATTATTTCAGAGAATAGAAAGAGAATCCTAGTAATATACACATATTAAATATATCTAACACTGAAATAAAGAAAATGAACTCAATTAAAAGAAATGAATCTGTAATATGTAATAACCCAAGATGAAGAAAAAGAAGTCTTTCTTTTCCATCTTTTATTAGTTGGTTTGGGGAATAAGATTAAAAATGTATACCACAGAAACAGTACTCAATATAAACTGGTAGATTCACAAACATATTTATTCTTATAATAAAAAGAGAAAATGACTCAAATATGACTCAGAAGTAACTTTTAAAAATTTTTGTCTCAAATCATGTCTTTGGAGTCTGGTTGTGTCCGTTTTAAATTATGGATGTTCAGAAAGACTGGTACTTTGTCTTCTCAGAGAGTATTCCAGGTACTTCTAAAATCACACACATGATAATGATGTCCTTTTTCTGTCTTTTATTTATCTTTTATCCTTCCACTAAAAATTCTTCACAATTTGATTCATAGTGTTCTGTTTTTCTTTTTTTTACCTTCCCTTTATTCTTATTTTTCTTCTCTTCCTTTTATTATTTCTTTTTATTCTTAGTTTTTATTCTATAGGTTCTACTGAGTCAGGATCCCTTTGCAAGCTCCATCTGTGCTTGGTGGCATTGTCTTATTCTTTGGAGGCTGCTTACTGAAATCCTCAGTTCTTTGCAGGTTGTTGACAAGAGGCCACCCTTGGCACTATCAAAACAAGGTTGTGAGAAGAGACAGAGAAAGAATACCAGCAAGATCAAAGTCAAGATCTTTCATAACTAGATCTCAGAGATGACATCCCATCATTTTGCCATAGTCTCTTCAGTAGAAATCTAATTTTAGATTTATAGAAGAGTTGCCAACATATCTCAAAGTGTTCACAGATATTTCTTACCCCTTTTCTACTAATTTTAGTAACTTGAATCATTATAATGCATTTATCAAAATAGGACACCAACATTGATATAATAATATTACCTAAACTACAGAGCTTATTCAACTATCACCACTTTTTCATCTAAAATTTTCTTCTCCTGGTATTCTACCAAGTATCCAGCATTGAATTCAGAGGTGTGAGTAGGACAGTTTGTGGCCTCTGCGTTTTTAGGCCTCGATGTGGGATGGGTTGAGCTGTTCCTTCTATCAGCAGAGGTGTATTCAATAGTCAATATTCCTTAGTCACTTCTATTCTCTAACAGCGGCACATGGTTTCCTCATCTTTCATGACATGAGGATTTTGATGAGTATCAATCAATTATTTTATAGAATTAGTCAATTTAGGACGATATATCTGATATTTGCTATTTTATAGAATTAGTCAATTTAGGATTATCTGTCTGATGTTTGCTCAACTTGAATAAGATTATTCAATTTTTGAAAAAGTAACACAATAATGAATTTGGGTTCTTTGAAGTGCAGCATATTATAAAATTAATGTATAGACAGGTTGTTTCCATTTTTTTACTTAAAACAATAATTCAATGAATATTTTTGTGGATATGTGTTATTGAATTTTTGTAGATATACCTCAAGAATAGATCCCTAGACATGGGATTTCTGTGCTGATAGGCAAGTTACATGTAATTTTATCAGATGCTATCAAATTTGTCTCTAGAATGCTGTGTCAATTTGCATTCCCACCAGCAATGAATGCATGTATTGTATCATATGTTTAATTGAAACTTTTTTAAAAAAAATATGAGTAGTGGTATCTCAGTGTTATATTATTTTGCGTTCCAGTAACTATGAATTAATTTAATTTTTAAGAGTTATTTACAAATTAGAATTATTAGCATTTTGTACTATATGTTGTAAATACTTTTCTCCCAGATTGTCAATGCCTTTCACTTTTTATTTGGTATTATTTTGTCATGAAATAGTTTAGCAATTATTTTATCTAGTCAGATATCATATTTATGGAATTATTTTGCATCATTTGGGAAATACTTTTTGGAAGACATTATCATATAACTGCTATTGTCTTTAGCTTCAAATTATCCTGGAATACTTTAGAACTATAGTGCTAAAAATAAAATAGAAATATAGTCTTTCTGAAGAACCCCAAATAGTGTTTTACTTACCAGCTTATGAAAGAAGCAAGTATTTCTTAAGAAGAATACCAATCCTTCATACCAAACTTAACTCTTACTGCCCCCTAATATACACCTTTGTTAAGGTAAAATAACCTCTGTGCATATCTCTCCAAACTATGTTCATTCTGTTTTGTTCATGCTATTCTCTTCTGTAAAGTTTCCACTTATATGTGGGAAATTGTATTTTAGACAGGACTTCAATATTTTATTGAGGAAGTTCTATATTTTAGTTAGGTACCTTGTGTCAGAAGGGTGTAATAATATAAAAAAGAAGATATTATTTTTAGAAGAGCTTAACTTCCAATACCGCAAATACCTTTACCATCACTTATTAGATTAACCATAATACAGTAACTTAACCAAGCTGAGCCTATTTTATACTCCATAAGTTGGGATTTATATTTTAGCTTTCTGAGCTGAGCTCACTCAATGATCACTATATTATTTTTTTGTTCAGTCTCTGTTGGCCTCAAAAGACTTTCCAGTGTACCCAAAAGTATTTTATTTTTCTGCTTTCTGAATTTCAAAATATTACTGAAAAATCTCTGTTTAGTTATAAATTGTTGTCTAGGTCTTACATATGTATGCATCTTCACTAGTGCTTAATTTTCCAAAAGTTTTTCTGGCAAATTATAAATTTCTAAAGTCCTTTCTTTGCATATGATTTTTATTTTGGTGTAACAAAAAATTTATGGACATAAGTAAAATGGCTAATTTGAACAGTTACAAGTTGCTATTTTAGGCTAGTATTAAAACCTTCAGGATAAAAGTAAATATTTTAAGTCCACTTTGCTGAGTTAAACAATATAATCCCAAAGAAAATGCTTAAGAAAATAAATTTGTCTTCAACTGCCAATAGCTTGTGTATATAGACATAGCTTAAAGGTTCTGAATATTTGTGTAATAGTCTAAAGATAATTCTGTAAGTAAATGGAATGAAATATGTTTCATAACCAATCTGATTATAATTTGATATTTATATTTTACTTTTTGTACATAAACATATTTTGTATTATATAGCCTTTGCAATTATGCTAAGATGCTTTTGGAGCTATTCAGCAATTTATAACTTAAAAAATGGAAATTACACTAAAATCTTATGAATGAGAAAAAGAGAAAAATATTTGAACAAGTCATTTACATATTGATTTATGGAACAAATTTGTTTCAGATATTTTCTTGTTGACAGTCTGCAAAATTTCTTTAGTAAAAGTACTTTTTTCGATTCAATTTTTATAGATTAATACTTTTCATAGAACTTGCATAAAATTCTTATCTGATCTTTTAATAAAATTCATTTGAAAGTTTTATCAAGTTGATTTTAAAATCTACATTGTATGATTAAAATTATTAAAATATTATTATTATTATTGGTACTGAAGGTTAAACTCAGAGGCATTCTCTCTCTGAGCTATACTTCCAGCCCTATTTTATTTTTATTTTGTAACAGGGTTTTTCCTCAAACCTGTGATCCTCCTGTCTCAGCTTCCCAAGTACTGAGATTATAGCACATGTTACCATGCCCAAATAAAACATTATTTTTTTACTTATTGTGATTCATGCATCCTTTAGATTCTTCTAATTATATTTTTCTTGCTTCTTTTGACACCTAATTTGTGTATATATATATATATACACACACACGTATATATATAAAAGATCAGATAAGAATTATTAAAAGATCAGATAAGAATTTTATGCAAGTTCTATGAAAAACAGGGCTGGGTGTGTGTGTATATATATATACAATTTATAACTTAAAAAATGGAAATTACACTAAAATCTTATGAATGAGAAAAAGAGAAAAATATTTGAACAAGTCATTTACATATTGATTTATGGAACAAATTTGTTTCAGATATTTTCTTGTTGACAGTCTGCAAAATTTCTTTAGTAAAAGTACTTATATATATATATACACACACACCCAGCCCTGTTTTTATTCTTTATTTTGAAACAAGGTCTCACTAAGGTGAAGAGTGCCTCACTAGGTAGCTGAGGCTGGCCGCAAACCCGGATCCAGTCTCAGCCTCCCAAATGCTGGGATTGCAAGCCTGCACCACCACGCCCAGCTTGATTTGTATATATTTTGAAAAATAAAAACATTGAGAAAAGGTAGCTGAGGTAAGGGGTGGGGGATTCTATATTAAGCAGATCCCTGTATTTGCAATAACTAAAAGCTGTGCTTGCCAATTAGTTTGGTCTTCCAGGATTAGTATTGGGATGCAGACTGCATTGCCTGCAGGGGTAGAGCCAGAGAGCAGAGGTTGAGCCAGGGATAGTGGCAGATGCTCTTCTACATCCTCCACATATACACACTCCTCCAGAGATGATCCTTTGTTCTCTGGTTTATATGTTGGGCTTCTAGACATATTTTTATTGAGGAAAAAAGTTTGTTATGCCATAAAACAAAATGAAAAAAGAAATTGGCTGGGTATGGTGGCACACGCCTACAATCCCAGTACTTAAGAGGCTGAGACAGGTGAATTGCAGGTTTGAGGCCAATCTTGGTATCTTAGAGAGACCCTCTGCAATTTAATGCGACCTGGTTTCTAAATAAAAAGTAATATAGGGCTGGGAGTGTAGGTTAGAGCTCAAATGCCTCTGACTTCAATCTCTAGTGCAAAAAAAAAAAAAAAAAAAAAAAGGACAATTATGCTTGGAGCTTTTAAAAATAGTAGATAAAAATGTTTATCAAGAAAAATTAACCAAAGATTCACCATAAATAATAGCACATTCTAGATTCTTATCCTAGCCCTTATTTTCTTACTTGTATATATTCTCAGGGGAAAAAAGTCTTTTCTTATCTTCAAGTAATATTTAATTACCATAAATGTATATTTACTAATGATTCTCAAATAAATGTTACTTTATTCAAGATCTTTATGATGTTTCAGACTCACATTGTACTGCCAATTAAATGCTTCATATATTGAATTTATTCAACCAAAGTTTATTGAATACTTACTATTTTCAAACACTTTCCTATCAATTAGAATGACACATAGAACAAAACAGTGTCCTCTGCTCTCAGGATATCTACCCAGATGCCTTGTAGTCACTTAAAAAAAGAATTACTGTAATATATATTATGATTCATGATTTTATCATTTACCCAATTATTAAAGCTACATTAATAGTTTAAAACATATAATCTCATATAATCTATTCATATCGCTCCGAAGAAAAAGAAAAAAAAAAAAAACCCTCTAATGGATTTAAAGCTGTGACAACATGCTCAAGTTTACATTCTTAAAGAGGCTGATTCTGGAAAAATGGGGGTGGCAGGGACACAGTTAAATCTACCCAGTCTCTATATAAAGTCTCCACCAAGTCTCCAGACAAAACAACTAAGAAGCTAAACCAGCGTCACTTGAGCAATAGCTACAGGAAACTCAGTAATAAGGCATCCCTGTAGAACTCCATGTAGCTGCAGGCTAGCACAAAAATGCCAACAGCTAGGGGACCCTTATTTTATCAGCCTGTCAGAGGGAGGAAGTTGAAAAAAGGAACTGGAATCCTGAAAGCCTTGGAGAGTCCCCATAGATACTGAGAAGACTTGAGGGCCAATGGAGAAGAGCAGCTGGATTCTTCTGCACCAGTTCCAGGGACATGTAAAGGGCAGTGATGTGATACTGTATGACAGTGGTGAAGAAATCTCGGTTCTGTGAAGTACTAAAATTTACAAGATGAAGCTCTGTGCCAAGGAGGAAAAGTGCTGCAAGGAGAATTTAAAGAGAACCGAAAAGGGAAACAGGAAAAGAGGAGATCCAGTGTGGGAGCTAAATATCCTAATAAATTACAGGCATTTTTGCTCTTTGTCAAAACAATGGAAAAGGGAGCTGCAGAGATTACAAACAAGAAAACAAAATGTGAGAGCCCTCAAAGTGAGATCTCCCTTGGCCACCCAGACATTCTACAGGCATAGAAAATCAATTCAATGCAATCAACAAGAAGCTAAAAATTTTTAACTAAATTTTATATAACCTATGATAAGAAAAAAATGAGTTAAATAACATTCTAATGGAAGTATAAGGATAGAAAAAAAAGAAATTTGCCACAAAACTGAGGAAAACCATAACCTAATATTTCAAAATGATCAAAAACTAGTTTAAAAATGATAGAAACTATACAAAGAACAACATAGATCAAATCAAATTAAATGATTTAAGGAAAAGCAGATTTGATAAAAGAAGAAAGATTCAGAAAATAAAAGTAATTTCAGAAATTGAAACTAAATTAGAAGAAATGATAGTAAATGAGTAGATGATATTTTAAGGAGCAAAGAGATTCAAAGTATGGAACTTTTAAAAGTATAAAAGAAATTAAAATTTTAGAT
This sequence comes from Graphiurus murinus, assembly GCA_004027655.1. Lineage (NCBI taxonomy): Eukaryota > Metazoa > Chordata > Mammalia > Rodentia > Gliridae > Graphiurus > Graphiurus murinus. Next base: position 14,169 of record PVLC010029735.1, read on the forward strand.
ATAGATGATTATACACTACATATCATATACATGATTTATATAATGTATATAATTAAACACTATATATATATATATATATATATATATATATATATATGTGTGTGTGTGTGTGTGTGTGTGTGTGTGGTATTATAGATATGGAGAACTACCCTGAAGAAGAAAAATAAGAAAACCATCACAAAATAACTATAAAACAAGCCGGGCGTGGTGGCACACGCTTGTAATCCCAGCATTCGGGAGGGTGAAACCAGAGGATCTGGGTTCGCAGCCAGCCTCAGCTACCTAGTGAGGCACTCCGCAACTTAGTGAGACCTGGTTTCAAAATAAAGAATAAAAAATAGGGCTGGGGGTGTAGCTCGGAGGTAGAACGCCCCTGAGTTCAATCCCTAGTACCGCAAAAATAAAATAAAATAAAATAAAATAAAATAACTATAAAACAAATATAATTGAAGAAAAATTTTCTGACATTGTGTAGAGCATAAGACATAAAAAAACTTTAGGAACTCATAAGCAACTTGTTCAGAAATGTCAATTGTAAAGAGCACGAGACATAAACAACCTCAGGAACTCATCAAGCAACTTGTTTTAACATGTCAGCATATGGTCTAGACCAATATACCTGTGCTACAATTGATAACGGACCCTTGTATCTTACATCTGTTTCCTATGTCTGATGGACTTATGTTATCAATACAGTTGTGGAAATGGCGAGTGTCTGATAAAGTTTGATAAGCCTGCCAAAGATAATTGACAGCACTTACAGAAAACTATAGGAACCCTATGAAAGAGCAGCTGTTTTGAAACAGAACATGCTGACTGGTGAGTCTACTGTGTGTGACTTGCTTCAGCCCTGCTCTTTGCTGAGCAAGACTCAGTGCAACTTTTCGAAGAGCCTAGACAAACTTCATTACCCCTCTTTAGGACTTGTATATTACTTAATATACTTTTCTGACCTAAATTGTTAAATTTGCTAGTGTGAAGTGTATTGTTTATGATCATTCATAGCTAAATGGCTTTGGCAAAGCACCCACCCAGCATCCAAAACTAGCTTAACCTTACTTAGAATTTACTGATAATTTCCTGCATTCTATAACCTTTGAGTGTTGAATAAACCTCATGATATTGTGGAAAGACACAAATTGTGTGTAACATGACCTATTGCTCTTAGGGCTATGAGGCCCATTGTTCGGGACAGATATAGAAGACAACTTGAGACCACCCACTCAAAAGATATTGCTAAAAGCAATCAAAAATGGCAAAATATATTACTGTTAAATCTGTTAAATTATGAAATTTTAAAGAACATGGAAAATATTTAGGTATTGAGGCCTAACAAGCAAGTCCTTTGTAAAGGGAAAATCTTCATGTTGCCTGTATATTTTTCATCAGGAATACTTTATGCTAGAAGGTATTGAAATAGCATTTTCGTGATACTAAATAAAAGAAAAATATGTCATGAATTCTTATACTAGGTCAAATGAACTTTAAACATATAAGAGTCAGGTAAACTGACTTGAATGTTTAAAAATATTCCCATAATACCTTATTGAAAAACTTACAAGCCTCAAGGAATTAAAAATTGGACAGACACTGATATAAAGCAAGAATGGTTAGCATTAAATATATTTTTACTTATTTACTTAGAGTAAATTAGTTTAATATGCAATGTTGTATGTTCTGCCAGTATATAAATGTTAAGTCTGTTATAAACATAAGAAGTAGGAGTGTACACAGGTGTTACCTGGGATAATAAAGCTGTTCACTTCAACTCAGGATACAGTGATATAGAACAAGGTATCCTGGCTCATTTCAATAATAGGGAGCCATGTAATAGAAATAAAAGAGAAGGATAAGTATGTTACATTAAACAATTAACTTAAAATTAAACATTCAAGAATACACAATATATACCAGTATACTGCCCACAAAAAGAGAGACAAATTAAAAAAATATGAAATAATTTGCCAAGCACAATAATTTAAACTGGAATAAATCACCTAATAAAAGAAAAAGTATCCTTCAATTGATTATTAACAAACATAATTCAACATTTTGTTTTACATACAAACACGGATACACTTGAAGATATTCAGAAGAGCCGGGCGTGGCAGTACATACTTATAGTCCCAGTACTTGGGAAGCTGAGGACCACAGGTTTGTGGTCAGCCTCAACAACTTAGCAAGACCCTCCATAATTTAGTGATACTGTTTCAAAATAAAAAATGAAATAGGGCTATGGTGCTGTGGTGCAGCTCAGAGGTAGAATGTCCCTGGGTTCAATCCCCAATAACACACACACACACAAACACATACACACACACACAATATTCAAAACAGTAAAATTTTTAGAAGACGGTAAAAAAGGATAATAAAGGAATTGCAAACAAAAAGAGAGTAAGTCACATTATTAATAAATGATAAAATATTAAAAGAAAAACGATGGCATATTATCCCAAAGTTTATATTCACAATAGACATTTGTTGAATAATATTTGAGGACCCAGTAATAAAGTAAATTTCTTTCCTTTTTTTTTTTTTCCCCTCTTCTGCGTTTCACAAACTTGGTATCAGCAAACTTGGAGACCTGAAAGCGCTGAAAGACTGATGCAGATTCTAGACAAAGACTGGTGTGAACTTCAGCTCCTTGTCAAGGGTCCAGATTATCTTTATGGTTTCTATGTGTATTTGTTTCTCTCTACTTTATTCCAATGTTCTCTTCTAGCCTTTAGGTGCACCACTGAACTCAGGAACTCAATTTTACATAAAACACTTAACTGGCCCCCATGATTATTTAAATTCTAGTCATCATAAAAAAAAAAAAATTCTTGCACCACTCCTAATGGTTCTGTGGAAAACCATTTCATTTTCCCAAACTGACCTTAACAATGTCTCCCATCCCACATATCCTTCCAGGACTTTGTTACTTTCTAAAGCAGAGGTAGATTTTAACTTCCCTCTTAGATATAAAAATGCTTTTGCACCTGGGCATGGTGGTGCACACCAGTAATCCCATTACTTGGGAGGCTGAGACAGGAGGTTTGCTGGTGGGAGACCAGTCTCAGCAACTTAGCAAGACTCTCAGCAATCTAGTGAGACCATGTTTCAAAACAACAACAACAAAATAAATAAAATGGGACTGGTGGTGTAGCTTGGAGATAGAATGCCCTTGGATTCAATTTCAAGTACCAGAATAACAAAAACAAAACAAAACAAAACCCCAAAAACCCTTTTGTACTTTTGTATTGCCTCCACTAATACAGTAGGATGGACATGACCACAGGGACCTGAGACTTCTGAGGGTAGGAGGTAGAAAGCAAATAGATCTGCTGACCTTCTTTTAGGATGCCAATCTCAAAGTCCAGCCATCAGGCTGTGAAGAAGATGAGGCCACAAAGAAAGGACCCCATAAAAAGAATAGAGAGTTCCACCCTCCAGTCCAACCTAAGTTCTCAGACAAATCCTGTAGCAGCTTGCCAACTGCCAGCCCATGTGAGCCCTCCAGGAAGTCGTTCCTCCAATTCTCAGTGTATTCCCCTCTCTCCACCCCAGCCAACCCCAGCTAACTCTGTACTGAACAGAAACAAGCCATTTCCCCTGAGCACTGCTCAACTGCAGATTTTATGAGAAAAAAAAAATTGAATGATTACAGTTGTTTCAAGCCACTCGATTTCAGGATAGTTTGTTGCACAATAGATGATTAGAGTAGTCATTTGATATTGCTCAGCCTACAATTCCTTCATCTGTTTTATGCCATGGTTGAACAGTCCTATGATTCCAGTAAGCATTAGCTCTTTCTGCTCTGTTCCAAACGAAATGAACAAAAACAAAACACTCAACAGCAAAAGAAACTGTGGTTTAGGTGGCAAGGCACACAAGTCACTTCATATCCTACTTTTCTTCTTTATTATTGGGTCCTCTTTGTGAACTTGGGAGGCTAGAAAGGAATTGATTCTTTAAGCCCTTCTTTTTGGAATCAATTTTTATGCAGGATATGTCAGCCAGAACTTGATCCGTTCAACAGTGACAGTGGCAGTCTCTTAAGTAGACAAACTGGAGTCATAAATATTTTTATCTCACCCAGTTTTCAGTCCAAGGGGTTTCTGTCTTTTCTCTCACTAACAGCTTTTCAGGATTTAGAAGCCCTTTAGTAAAAATCAAGTTTATCAACAAATCTGTATCAATTGACAGTGATATATCTACTCAGAAAACATTTTAAAAAACAAGAAAAAATATTTTATAACTTGTATATCTTTCTTTTGGAGAATGCAAAAACTGTAATGTTAAATACACAAATATTTCAGTAATAAAAATTATTGTTTTCTTTTTGTTATTATTATTTTTAGCAGATAGCAGTTTAGATAGTATAAACTCTGAGTATAAAGAAAAGCATACAATATTCACATGCTATTTATTTCCAATAAAACTTGGACATCATCCTAATTTATGAGATTGATCAGATCATCTTACTTTGAAAGTTGTAAGGAAAAAGAATGAGAACTTTCTATGGTGAGTTTTACTTCTTTTCCAATTTTTTTTTATCATTATCTACTTAAACTTCTCTAAAACAAGTCTCTACTTGCATATTAGCATATCTTAGTCTTAAACAGTAATACATCTAAAACATTGTTTTCTAAACTCAAATACCTTATTTAAACTGTCTTCATTCCCTTAGGCTAAGTCATTGGAGAAATGTGGTTTTTCCAAAACAGGATTTAGCATTCATAGAAATTCCATGGGAGAATTATAAGGATAGTTATTACTTTATTCATCTCAACTCTTAAGAATATTTTTTTAAGTTTTCTCCCTTTTTGAGAAAACAGAATTTCTGAGAAGTCTTTCTGTTCAGTACCTGAAAATGTATTTCTTAACGGTACCGAGTTGTCTCACTGTTATTTGTAAGGAAGTCTTGGGCATATTGCCTAGAGTTGAGGTTGTGGATGAAAGTGACACGATAGATATTTTCTCAATGGTTCCATTGTATATTCTATAAGATGTGGATTTTTGTGGAGGCTGAAGACAAGAAGCAGGAGTCAGCTGGATGTTGTCAGGCATATGTCTGTTATCCCAATTACTTAGGAGGCTGAGGGGGAGGATGATACGTTTGAGGTCAGTCTGGGCAATTTAGGGAAACCCTCTCTCAAAATAAAATGAAAAGGGATAGAGATGTAGTTTAGTTTAGTGCTTGTCTATTATGTGTAAGGCCCTGGGATAAATTCCCTATACTGGAAAAAAAAAAAAAAAAAAAAAAGAAAAAGGAGAAGAAAATGACATATTCTATCAGAAAAATTCTATCAGAACTATCTCCCCTTATGAAAATAATGAACTTAATTATTAGAAGTTTTTGTTATTGTTTTGGCATGTGTCAGAGCTTTTTGTAGGTGGGAGAGGAGAAAAAGGAAGTCACTAGGCTTCCACTAGCTGTTGAGGAATTCACAGCCAAAATAAGGAGAAAGACCCATGCCCGTGGTAAACCATGAGAGTTGTGCTAATAGAGGTCAGAAGATGTTTTTATGGAGGAAAGAAAATGATTATGAATTAAATACAAGATAAATCTGGGAGATCTCTCAGAGGAAATAAAGTAAAGGAGTTATTACACTTTAAGAGGAAAAGTATACATTTAAATATAAAAAAGCCCAAAAGCTTCTTTTCCAAGGGTAGGTACCTAAAGTTAGCTTGTAGCATAAGGATATATCAATATCAGAAAAAATGACTCTACTTCTACTTTTGAAATATAATTATTTCCTTGTTTTTTGCCTTATACATTAGGTTTTTAACTTCTCATTTAAACAAATAGATCCTTGGGTTTATTTATTTCAAGCTTTGTGGGCCTCTTTTTATTGTGCAGTTCTTTGATTCCCTGTACTTCAAACTTAATTCTACCAAATTTTATTTTCTCCTCATATGCAGCTACATCATGTCTCCTTAATTGACATATTTCATGGGTGCATGAATAAATCAA
>PVLC010029736.1:0-19950 GCA_004027655.1 Graphiurus murinus
GGATGGCATAGTTCCTAGACGCATGAGTGAACAACAGACTGGGTCCTTCCTGGGTTTTCAGATGTTTAAGAGAAGGATGTTACAAAAATAGACTTCGTGCTTTTTCTACCAATGCTGCTGTCACTGTATGACCTTTCCTAACTAATGAAATAAAAAGTATAATTCAATCCAAAACCTCCCTTAGTTCAGTATTTTACTATTTATTTGTTTCTTTGTTTGTTTATATATTTGTTTATGTATTTTTGTATTATGTGTTTATTTAAGTTTTATTTATTTATTTGTTTGTTTTGTGGTACTGGAGATTGAACCCAGGGGCTCTCTGCCTCTTCACTACACCCCCAGCTCTATTTATTTTTATTTATTTTTTAAAAATTGTGGTATTGGCCTGGCGTGGTGGTGGACACTTGTAATCCCAGCATTGGGAGGCTGAGACTGGAGGATCCAGGTTCGAGGCCAGGCTCAGCTACCTAGTGAGGCCCTCCACAACTGAGGGAGACCCTGTTTCAAAATAAAGAATAAAAAAATAGGGCTGGGGGTGTACTTCGGAGGTAGAATGCCCCTGAGTTCAATCCTCAGTACCGCAAAAAAAAAAAATTGTAGTACTGGATATTGAATATTGAACCCAGTAATATTCTACCACCAAGCTACAAACCCAGTCTTTTTTATTTTTTATTTTGAAACAGGGTCTCATTTAGTTGCTGACGATCTTGGTAAGTTGCTGTGGCTATCCTCAAACCTACAAAATTCCCATCTCAGCCTCCCAAGTGCTGGGATTACAGGTGCAAAATCAAAAATAAACCACCAGGCCTGGCGCTGGTCTTAAATCTGTTATCCTCCTGGCTCAGCCTCCCTAGTACTGGTATTATAGGGATGTGCCACCACACCTGGCTAATATTTTACTTTTTATATATATAATAAATTAAGACTTGTCAAGGACTGTGAGATCAATAAATCCTGTAGGGGAACATAGATTTCACCCTGCTGAGCAATAGGCTGGACAAATTATGATTCCAGGTCATTTTGATGGCACATCTGGGGAGATGGTACTGCCAGGCATCCAGCTTGAGAGAATTAATATAAGCCACTTTTTTTTTTTGTGTGTGTGGTACTGGGGATTGAACTCAGGGGCATTCTACCTCCGAGCTACACCCCCAGCCCTATTTTTTTTATTCTTTATTTTGAAACCGAGTCTCACTAAGTTGCGGAGTGCCTCACTAGGTAGCTGAGGCTGGCCGCGAACCCGGATCCTCCCATCTCAGCCTCCTGAATGCTGGGATTACAAGCGTGCGCCATCACGCCCGGCAGCCACTTTGTTTTAAGAGTGGTTTTTAAATCATTTTTACTAGTTTTCGTCTTTATTAATTAGTATAATGGTGCTTTTCTCATTTCACTGATATCACGTCTGGGAAACAGGAACACTCTATTCCTAAACCACTCAACTAGTCCTCACTAGACTACAAGTAGACCTCAATATCTCCTTCATTTAGTATGCCAGATACTATGCTAGACACAAGAAATAAAAAGAAAAATAAGTGCACATCTTTTTTTCTCCAGGAGCTTAAAATCAGTAAATTTAAAAGTAAAGTGGTAAGCCCGGTACAGTAGCACATGCCCGTAATCCCAGGTAGTCAGGTGGTTGAAGCAAGAGGATCACAAGCTTGAGGATAGCCTTGGCAAAACAGCAAGGCCCTGTCTCAAAATAAAAAAATAAAAAGGGCTGGGGATATAGTTTAGTAGCAGAGTGCCCCCAGGGTCAATCTCCAGTACCATTAAAAAAAAAATGAAAAGATATGATAGCAATGAATCAAATATAGTAGAAGCAAAGAGGAAATGCAGCTACCCGTGTGTGTGTGTGTGTGTGTGTGTGTGTGTGTGTGTGTGTGTGTGTCTAAGTGAGAGAGAGAGAGTTACTGGGGCTTGAACTCCAGGACATTCTACCTCCTTCTGATCAAGAGATGATACCTGGGCTTGGGTTTCAAATGATAAATAAGAATCTTTATTTTTCCTATTGATTTTGTACCCTAGTGAACTCCAAATTTCCTGTATCCTCATTCTGCTTTATTTATGAGAACATATTTCATTGATATGTTTTGTTGTATGATGGCATATCAAATGGGAATTATCTCCTTTGTCAAGATACGATGACTATTTAATTCCAATGTGAAATACCAGATCATCTGTAAGTTTTCAAATAGGTTTATGAAAACCAGTTTTGGTACCTTCAAAACCCCTTACCCACTTTGATGAACTGAATGGTTGAGTGGAGTTAAAGGGTAGATGGATAACAAAGTTTTATCTGGAAGAGCACTTTCTTCTTCAAATGAGATAAGGAAGTCTTTGGGGAGAGCCTTGGAAGCTTTGCCAGAGCAAAGAGCTGCTGTGGAACCCAAGTCTGAGGACTACGAGGAGAATGGTATGAATGCTGGGCTGAGGAATCAGGCCAGGACCATCTAAGAGAGCCTCCCACAGAGGAGAGCAGGGAGAAAGCTGCCTGGATGATGTTAACAGTGATCCTGCCGTCCCACCCAAGGCCTGGGCCAGAGGATGAGAGGATCCCAATGGGGGCTGGAGATCCAGAAGCAAGGGGCAGTGGCAGCAGTCAGCAGAGTGAGGGGCACCGCTCACATGGCTGGAGGAGGGGCCCAGGGGCCCAGCCGGTGAGTTGTCAGTGCCCAGGATGTCCCAGAGTGGGAAGGGCAGCTTCAGACATCAGCCAGGCCCAGAGAGTAAGATGACAGATTGAAAGTGCCAGGCAAGGAAGGACTTTCTGGTCCTCTTCCCTGGGTTCCTCCCTGAGCTCTGTGCTAGAAGAAACTTGAAGCTGCTTGGGTAGGAGAAGCACAGCACAGGCCCTCTGCCCAGCCAGGGATAGGGCAGGGCAGGGCAGGAAGTCTTTCTTGCCTTTAAATGAGGGTAAAAATTTGGTCAAGATATTCTAATTTCTAGATCAAGCTCTCTGTCTCCTCTTTCCTCTCTCCTCTCTCCTCTCTCCTCTCTCCCCTCTCCCCTCTCCCCTCTCTCTCTTTCTCTCTCTCTCTTGTTTTTGTTCTTGTTTTTTTTGTAACTTAACACAACCGTGGGACTTTCTGCCATTATGATCCCTGGAGGTTTTATCCAGCAGCAGGAAAACCATTTATCCTAGTGAAATACTTTCAAATGACAGTGGGAGTCAAAAAATAAAATTGCTTTTCTTCTCATTGTATTCTTCAAACCATGCTTATTCAATATAGCAGTCATACTTACATTAATAGAAATATTATTCAGGTTAGCATATGAATAAAGACAAGAAGTTAAATGGAAAATTTCATTGTTATCATGAAAAAATATAACTATAAATAATAGCCACAATGCCTTATGTCTGAAAAGCTTTTTTAAAAAACTTGAAAGCCACTTTCATATCTATTTTTTTATTATTATCTGTACAACACTTCACAGTATTGGCTGAATACAATATTCATTAAGCACTGTGTCAATAAACCTGCATACACATAACTTATAGATCTAATTTCAACTAGTAGAATATTAGGTTTATAAAGGGCTTTGCCTCGGGTCCAGCTTTGCCTGATTCCTGACCTCCATATTCTCCCGGTCCAGAATCACTGGATGTGGATCCAGATCCCCATCGGACAGCTTGGCCCTTAGGCCTGTCCTGGGACAGCCCTGATCGCACATCCCATGCTTGCACCCTGCTCCCTTTGTTCTCAGTCTGACCCTGGCTCAAGGTCCTGCTTCTCTCTACGGCTCCACTACTTTACCAAGTTGTGGCGTCTGCCTCTGTGACTCACAGCTGGCTTCCACCCATCGATAAGTTCTTGATCACCTGCCTATATTCCACTTCATTCCTGGGACACTATAGAAGTAATTTCTGAAGGGTTGGAAGCTTGTCCTGGATATTAGCATGGGAAACTGAGCCTTTCTTATCCCTTGACAAAGCTTCCTCAAGTCTTTGTTGCTGTATTTTGCCAGGATGCCAGAACTCTCTGCAACTTCATTCAGCAATTCTGTTACCAACACTTGTCGTGGCTGAACCTGACGGTAGCACTTGGATGTTTTGCTTACCTGCTAGCCTGAACTCCTACCCCAGCGCACATCCAGCTCCAGCTCCTCTATATGGGGGTTAGTTACCAGGTCCTAGCCCCTCCTACAAGCCTGTTTTTAGGGAAGTAGCTAATATACTCTACCAAGTCCCAGTAATTTGGTTAACATTTATTAATGTTTTAATAAATTATGTGTGAAGTATTGTACTTTTTAATTTGATTCTCACAACAACTCTATAAAGTAGATATTTTTGCCTTTTAAATGAGGAAACTAGCCAGGTGTGGTGGCTCACGCTTGTATTCCCAGTACTTGGGAGACAGACCAGAGGATCCAGGTTCATGGCCAGCCTCAGCTACTTAGTGAGGCCCTCTGCAACTTTATTTTGAAACAGACCCTGTTTCAAAATAAAGAATAAAATAGGGCTAGGAGGTGTAGCTCAAAGGTAGAACGTCCCTGGGTTCAATCCCCAGTACCGCAAGGAAAAAAAAAAAAAAGAAGAAGAAACTAAGGCACATACGAGTTACATAATTTACCCAGTAGTAATTCCTCTTAAGTAGAAGAGGTGAGACTTGACAAAGTCATTAAATAGTTTCTAGTGCAACTTACAATTTAGTGCATACACATTTTTCAGGAAAAAAAAGACATTAAATTGATCCGAGAAGTGACACTGAAAAACCCTAAGGATAAAAGTTAAATTTACTTTAGAAGAAGAAAAGACAGGCGAGTTTAACAAATGATTCTGAATGTACTGATACACAGGTAAGAAGAGCTACAACCAGAAAAAGGAGACGTAAGCTAAATATGCTAACTTGGCAAGTGGACAGTTTGGTGAGAGACACAGGAGACAAAGACTTGCTTCCGAGGAAAGACCTTTGGTTGCCAAAACCCTGGAGAGGGCAAGAGTCCTCACTGGATGAGAGCTGGAACTGTTCCCACAGCTTGGATCTACACGTGGAGCGCTTTAACCCTCTGTAGGAGGTTTCTAGCCACCTCCTGAGAGGAGAAAGTGTAGCGTCGCAGAGTCTGCCTGAGCCAGTGTCCTCAGAATCTCAATCTGCCACTTACTTTAAGAAGATCAACTATTCCATCTATCCTCAGTTACTTAATGGGAACAATAGTATCCACCAGGCTTGATTATGATGAGGATGATATATATATATATATATATATATATATATATATATATATATATATATATGCACATAACTACTGCAGTGCTTAGTACTGCATAAATGCTTGGCAAGCACTTAGCAGTGACACCATTGTGATTTGGAGGTGATGAGAATAGGAAAAGACCATTACAATTCCAAGAAAATGAATGTGAGCTCTCTACATGCAGAGTGTGTGTGTGTGTGTGTGTGTGTGTGTGTGTATGCTGTTGTTGTTGTTTGTTTTGTTTTGTGGCAATGCTGTTGATTGTACCCAAGGGTCTCATGCATGCTAGGCAAGCACTCTACAACTGAACTATACCTCTAAACCCTAATCCTCCCACCCACCCCCCTTTTTTCAACTGTTCCAGCTTCTAGAAGATTCTAGCACATGGCAAGCAGTCAACAAATAATTGTTGAATAAATGAAGGAAGGAAGGAATTCTAGCGATGCCATCTTCCCAGTATAAAGTTGCTTGCCTAAGAGAGAGCAGCAGTACAGACCCCTGATGTGACATCCCACCTTCTGCCATTACCTGAGCCTCGTGGGCATTCCAGGTCTAGCAAGTTCTGAGGCTGAATCCACAGCTGCCACCACACTAAGATTGTGTAGGGTGCTTTTATGTTTTTTCTTTAGCATCCAATATTTATTCAAAGTAACACATGTCACTCTATGCCACTTTGGAACTTTTATGTGTCTGATGAGTATTTTTCAGGCTATACTCTTATCCTAGAGGTAGAGTGGGTCAAGAAAAGAATAAACCACTTATTCCACAGTCTGGATCTCCCAGTTGCCTGACTAATCTCTCAGTCTGTATTCAAGTAGTGGCAAAAGGGTAGCAAAGGGTATGACAGGCATGACATGAATACAGACACATGAAAGTTCTGACATGGCCCAATGCAACATCTATTATTTTGCAGTGTTGGGCACTAAGGAAGTTACTTTGAAAAAGAATTGAAAATTGTAGTGAAGCAAGAGAAGAAGTTTAGAAATAGGCAGAACAGATTAAGGGAAAGTTAGTTTAAAATGAAATCAACCAGAAAAATACTGGCAAAAAATCTCTCATCACATTCTGAGAGAATGATTTCACTCATTCCATATCAAAAATGAAATAAAATACATCATCATAATGGGCCTATGATTTTGAACCCTGTGATCCTTTCATAGATATGAGACAAAGAATTATTTATACTGGTGGCATTTAAAGAGTACTTGGAACCAGTAAATGATGCCAAATCACACTGCAATTAATAAGATGTCCACAGCCAGTAACAGGAAACCAGATGCTTTCAGGGACCTGCCCTCATGTGAGGGCTGCATACTCTGAGCAGGAATGAATGTTAATGAAGACCACTGATGACAGAATGGATGGCTGTATCCATCATATGGTAGTTGGCTCAATCCCAACTCAAACATCGAGCCAATCTGTGGCACTCTGAGATCTTTCTACAGGCTGGCACCAGGCAACAAATAGCCCATCTGTGTTGCTGGGGATATCACCAATGGGAGTGGACATCTATTTACATAAAGACAGACTTCAACGGCTAAAATAACCCTATATTTGGCATCATTTACTCATAAAAACTGAGCATTTAATATTCCAGTAGGCTATAATTGATCCAGTGAATCACTTTCTTCATGGATGGTAAATTTTCATTGTTTTTCAAAAGACTAGATCCACCACTTAGAAAGGCCTAAATTATTTTACCTTAAAAACTAACTAACTAGAAAACTACATGTAGCTGGCATGTAACAATAATATGACCCTTTGTACTAAAAAAAAAAAAAAAAGTTTTTCTTCCAAGATCAAAGATTTCTTTGAGTTGTGTTTTTATGGTTAATAAAGTGATTTTAAAATGATTTTATCTTTTTTTAAAAAAGCATAAAAGCTCAGACCAGACTCTGGTGTTAAACAGATGTGAATTCTATTTACCTAGCATTTACCAGCTGTATAACAATGGTTACCAGGAGCAATTGTTTCTGATCTGCAAAGTAAGGATAGGAATACTACCACAAAAACTGTTCTGAGGCTAACTGGTATGCTGAGAAAAGTGCTAAACAAAGGATCCTGAAAAATTAAATATTAAATAAATATTAGTGTCCAGGCGTGGTGGCACACACTTGTAATCCCAGTATTTGGGAGGCTGAGACAGGAGAATCGCAGGTTCACAGCAAGCCTCAGCTACTTAGTGAGGCCCTCCACAACTTAGTGAGACCCTGTTTCAAAAAAAAACAAAAATAAAAAATAAGTCTGGGGCGTAGCTCAGAGGTAGAACACCCCTGGATTCAATCCCCATTTCCACAAATAAATAAATTTTAGTGGTCAGGTATGGTAGTGCACACCCATAATCCTAGTACTTGGGAGGCTGAATGAGACAGAAGGATCACAGGTTTGAAGCCAGCCTCAGCAACTTAGTGAGGCTTTCAACAACTTGGTGAGACCCTGTTTGCAAATAAAAAATAAAATAGCTTGGATGTAGAATTCCCGTGGTTCAACCCACAGCACCATACATAAATGTTACCCTTACTTTTTTCTTCTCTACCCTCAGTGTCCCAAGAGAATACAATGCAATGTTGTTAAATTTTAAAAATGTAGTTGTTGGGCTGAGGATGTAGTTCAGTGGAGCAGGGCATACTTAGTATTCACAAGATCCTAGGTTCAATCTGCAGCGTCAGAAAATAAAAGAAAAAATGAAATGAATTTGACCTAAATTTAGCACTTAATCAGAAAGAATATATGTTCACGAAGTAGCTCAGATAGAGAAATCTATTGTAATAGCCATTAGGTATGCCCTTAAACCTAACACACACATTAAATTTTTAAAATCTAATTACCAATAATGACAATTTAATGAGTTCACAATTTAAAAGAACCCTATGAATTACCTTTGTGTAGACTAAATAGCCACTTATAATTAGTCTGTTTTATAATTCTATATTCCTGACTCCTATATGAATAATTTGCCTAAAATGAGATATAGATCCACTTCTTTGCAAACCAACAATTACATATTTATATATTAATATCAGTAGACTTTGAAAACGCACTATTGTCAGGAAGAAAATAAGATTTTATTTGGCCAGGCCTGCCTGTGGAGTGTAAGCATGTGTATGCATGCGTGCGTGCGTGCTCACCATATAAGCATACATTCCAGCTAATACACGGTAGATGTTTAATAACTTTTGTGGTTATTTGTTGATTTTAGCAAATATTAAACTATTACCGGCCACTGACATGTCTTGAATTATTTAGGGCAGAGCCAAAAAGGTTAGCAAGTGGAGAAAGACGGAAAATGTGGAGAGTTGACTTTGTCTGGAGTTCTGGGGGCAGTAAAGGGAGAAAGAGGGGTCTGAAGATAAAAATCACTGCAAATGGAATACATCTAAGAGAAAACACATAGAAATATTAAAATTTGGTATATGCAAAGTATAGGTTAAATTGTTCTAGTTGCAACATAAAATCAAAATAATACTCAACTACAGACTAGTCTGATTTTGTAAGGAATTAAACATCGTTAAGTGGCCATCTAGCAGCACACACCAATCATTAGTACCACTGCTTCCCAAGCCATGCTTAAGCCAGCTATGACTTCTGAATCTGTTTCCACTGGTACAATAAAGAATCACTTCCTAAGGAGACTTTAGTTCTATATTCTCCTAGAAACTGTTCTAAGAAATTGTAAACAAAGATTGAAATGCCATCTGCTAAAAAATAGTCTGGCATGACAAATTTAAATAATATGAAACCCAAGAGATTAAAAATGTGGCTCAATCATATTACCATTCTTTGGCTGGCATTGAGAAAGCAGATGTTAGAGGGAACTTTAGAAGGCCTTCCATTAGAGCATAATAAATCTAAATTTCCCCAAAATGTCTTTGTTATGGCTCCCACAACATCCGTAAGCCAATGGGGTCTTTGTGATTTTTTTGTGGCTGCAGTTATTAACTTGTTAGATTGAACCAGTTTTTCTGGGTCTGACATCCATAACTTATGCTTTAGAATAGGAGAGTCACTGTTTTATAATTAAAATCACCACTTTCGAATGTTTCTATAGTATTCAAATGGTGCACCATTTGGAACTATAGTGCTGTCTCTTGAAGATCATTTTGAGAGAGTTACTTATTTGGTAACATATTTTGTATAAGCAAGATAAATTGAGAAAGAAACTGATTTCTAACTCAAACTGAATGTCCACTGACAAGTACCAATCCAGTTAGGTGCCTAATTTCTCATTTCATCAAAGTCTTATTTTTACTAAATGGCAAGCAAGGGTTTTGAAATGGTCTCTAGGCCAAACATCTTTAATGAAAAATAAAGTAAGTAAATGGGTATCATATTTAACAATCAGTATGGCTTGGTCTCAAAGTTCTCCTTCATTTGAATAAGTATATCACCTTGTCATTTATTAAAAAGAAACCAGGTGCATGCTATACTCACAAAATATAGCATCTTCTAAGAAATCACTGCAGGGTGCAGTTTGAATTGATATTTGTATAGCACCTAAAAGTTTAGCACTTGAACCATGATGGGGCTCAGGGGCCCGTAACGCTACTTGAAGTCTCTCCACTGCCACTTGGCTTGAAAGGGGACATTTACCACGCAGCATTCTCACTTGGAGAAAACAGCCCCTACTCCTTTCTAAATCAAACAATTGAAGCCTATTTAATGGGAAATGGACCCATCTGTAATGCTTGCAAAATTCTCACTCCCTGGATGATACTGAACAAGAGATTGCAGGATTATTAAACTGTGACAAGGCTGACCTCGGAAAACCTGGGCCAAAGCCAAGGACCAATGCCACCAGGTGATCCCCAGGACAAGCATTAGTCCTGCCCTGGTGTCCTCATGCTACCTTTGCTTTTTGCTCACCATTTTGCTCTTTTTATTTCCTCTCTTTTAGTCTCCTTTTGTTTTTCCCTCTTCCTAAAATTCTTTATGTAGGCAATAGGCAGAAGCAGGCCTCGGAGTCAGATGGGCTGCATCTAAGGCCAAGCTCTAGCTCTCAGCTGGATGACCTGGACCAAGTAAGTTAACATCTTCAGCTCTTCATATTAAGTGAAGAGGTGATGTCTAACTTATGGTATTGTGATGAGCATTAGAGATTACAAGTGTAAACTTCCTAAATGGGTAGAAATTGGCTAACAAAAAGCTCAGTATTTTGATTATTGTTATTTTGATGACTATTACAAGGTAAATTTAGGTTCTCATAGCAACTATTATTGAACTTTATATTGACTGTCTCTTTATCAGGCCAGACTATCCATTGCTAGCTGCTCCAGGTGCTGGCTCTTACTTGCACCTCTTCCCTCAAGAGATGCTTGACAATTTATGTCCCCAATGTCACCAATCCTCTAAGGCTTCCTCCTGAGAGGACTCCCTCAATAAATAACCTACACACCAATTCTCATCTTAGGCTTTAATTCTGAGGCACTAAGAAAAATCATTACAATTATTATTACAAATGTATCTTAGGGCTTCCACTGGAAACCAGAGATGCTTCAAGCACTTGTGATTCTCATGGGAATTACAATCCTAAAGTTATAACATTCTTACTTTAATTTTCCTTTTCTTTATTGTGGTACTAGAGACTGAACCCAGGGGACATCCTGCCTCAGAGTTATGCCTCCATCCCTATTTATCTATTTAATTTATTTATTTATAGAAACAAGGTCTCACTACATTGTGGAGGACCTCTCTAAGTTGCTGAGGCTGGCCACAAACCTACCATCCTACTGTCTCAGCCTCCCAAGTATTGGGATTAGAGGTATGCACCACCATGACCAGCTCTAACTTTGATTTAAACCAAAGTATTTTCAATAACATACAAAACTCTGCTCCCTTGACAGCTTTGTCCTCATTGCTTTTCATTGTTGATGCCACAAAATTACATATATATATATATATATATATATATATATATATATATATATATATAAAGTCAGAATACCCCAAAACATAAACTAATAGTTTTTGGAAATGCATTAGTCTCTTGAATCATGTAGACAGCAAAATGTGAAGTTACAAAGCAAAGTTACAATTATACTAGCTTTTAGACCAGAAATCATACAGAAAGAAAAGTGCAGTTACAAACCATAATTACAATGATACTAGCTTTTGTAATTGCCCATGTGTTTACCTTTATTGTACTTATTTCTTCATCCAGTTTGAGTTACTGTCTGGTAACCTTTAATTTCACTCTCAGGATTCCCTTCACATTTCCTACAGTGTAGGTCTAGTGGTAAAAAACTCTCAGCTTTTTTGTACCTAGGGATGTCGGAAGTTCTCCTTTACTTTTTGAAGGAAAGGTTGACTGGATATAGGACTCTTGATCAACATTTTTTTTCTTTTAACATTTTATGTTATTTATTTTTATTTTTATATATTTATTTATTTTGTGGTACTGGGGATTGAACTCAGGAGCATTTGACCTCTGAGCTACATCCCCAGCTCTATTTTATTTTTTACTTTGAAACAGGATCATGCTAAGTTGCTGAGGATCTCAATAAATTGCTGAGACTTGTGTTGAAATACGGGATCCTTCTGTCTCACCCTCCCTAATACTGGGATTACAGGCATGTGTCACCATGCCTTGCTGCTTTTAACACTTTATTCTAGCTTATTGGTTCTTTCTTCCAAATTTTTTAAGGAAAAATTGATTATGATTTTATTGAGGATTCCTTATATATGAAATGTTGCTTCTCTCTGACAGGTTTAAAGATTCCCTCTTTGTCTTTTGAAAGTTTGATTATAATGTCTTGGTGTGGGTCTCTTTGAGTTCATCTTATTTGGAGTGCATTATGCATCCTAAATGTTTATATTCATATTTTTTTCAAATTTGGAAAATGTTCAGATATTATTTATTTTTCTCTCTTCTATTTCACCTTTCGCTCTCACACATGAACATCATGGCACTGCCAAAATGTATATATTGTCCACTTGTTATTGTCCCACAAGTTCCTGAGGCTCTCTTTACTCTTCTTCAATCATTTTTCTGTCTGTTCTGCAGATTTGATTATTTCTGTTGTTCTATCTTCAATATCATTTCTACCTGCTCAAATCTGCCTTGAAACTTCTAGTAAGTTTTTAATTTCAGCTAGTATACTTTTCAGCTCTAGAATTTCCTTCTGGTTTCTTTTTAGGTTTTCTATCTCATTATTAATACTTTTATTTTTTTTCTGCTTATTTTTTTAATATTTCTACATATCTTTCCTTAGTTCTTTCAGCACCAAGATCAATATGTGTATGTGGGAGTGCAGGGGTTTGAACCATGGGGCATTCTGCCTCTAAGGTACAACCCTACCTTTTTGTTGGTTGGTTGTTTGTTTTGGAACATGCTTTCTCTAGGTTTCTGAGAATCTTGCTATTTCACTGATGCTGTTCTTGAACCTGCAATCCTCCTGTCTCAGCCTCCCAAGTACTGAGATTACAGGCATGCAGTCCCACTCCTAGCTAAGACAAAATTTTTAAAGTCTTTCTCTAGTAGACCTGCCATCAGGCCTTTTTCAGGAGCAATTTCTATTTATTTGTTTTTTTCTTTGACCCATCCTTTCCTATTTCTTGTATGCCTAACAATTATTTTGATGTTGTTGTTATTGTTGAAAATTGTGCATCTGACTCAAATAATGTGGCCACTCTGAAAATCAGATAGTCGCCAGAGTTTAGTGGGTTTTTTATTTTTTATTTTTTTTAGTATTATTATTTTGTTGTTGCTATTGTTATCATTGTAGACTATATGCCAAGAATCCACCTGGAGTTTAAAGTCTTCTCTAGTCTTTTCTGAAGCTATGATTTTATTCCTAAGCATATATGGTCACTTTCTAATTTTCTCTATAAATTAAGTCCCTTTTGAATGTCCTATCTTCTAATGGCTGTTTCTCAAAAGAAGCAAAAGAAAAATGAAGCGGGGGGGGGGGGTCGTCACTGGCCCTTTAAAGCCTCAGCAATTAACTTCAGCCAGAGGGTAAGGGGCTAGCAACTCCTTGTCTGCACCTCTGTCACCAGAAGCATCAATCAGGAATTACCAGATTGATTATCAGATTACCAGACACATCACTAGAATTACCAGATCCCGGATAATTGGAGAGCAGCATCCTCTCTGCCCACCTTGGTTCCCAGGAGTGTGTTAACTCTCTCAGAACACAGGCGAGGCTGCTGCTGGCCCTGGGGCAGGAGGGGGTGGCAATGACCGTGGTGTAGCTAACACTGTGCTCAGACTTGAAGTGACTGAAATTAACCATGATGTAACATCCAAGTCTTCCCCTGGAAATTTAAAGGCTTCAGTAGACTCCAGAATGACAAAATAGCTACATCACACAGATTCTGCTAGCATAATTGGTGTCAATGTGAGGAGCAAGATTCCTGGTGCTTCCTACCCCATTGTCCTCCAAGAATCCTCTTCCTTCCCCACTTTTTAAAGTGAGTTATTCATCTTTTTATTGAGTTGTATTTTTATCCATTCTGGATACAACTCCCTCATCAGATAAATGATTTGAAAATGTTTTCTACCATTCTGGGCTTGTCTTTCCCCTTTTTTTAACACATACATATACATATTACATATGTTTGTGTGTGTATGGTACTGGGGATTGAACCCAAGGGCATTCTACATCCAAGCTACATTCCCAACCCTATTTTTTATTCTTTATTTTGAAACAGAGTCTCACTAAGTTGCAGACAGCCTCACTAAGTAGCTGAAGCTGGCCACAAACCCTCAATCATTCTGTCTCAGTCTCCCAAGTAATGAGATTACAAGGGTGTGCTACCACGCCCAGTTAACACTGATATCTTAATTGATACTCTATTTATAAAGAATGGGAAATGATACTACGTTTGTACAACTACACCAATACAAGTGTTCTGAAAGACAGATATATGAAACAAAGAAATGAGACTTGATATAAGTCAAATCATATCATTCCCAGTGATAAGACACCAAATCTGCACCTACCACACAGCATAGCATGTCTATCTCTCCTATAACCTATTTCTAAAATCCAGAACTTCTGAACACAAATCAGTATCTGCCATAAAAAAAAAAAGAATGTCTGCAGTATAAAGATCTCCAGTAGAGAGCACTAATGTTTTTAAAATATTTTGCACTGGTAGCTTAAAAGCTAGTAAAGGCTTAGAAAGTAGTTACCACCCTTTCCCATACCCATACCTGGGGGAACATAAAAACAAAGGCATTTATTTTGCCAGAAAAATTTATTGACCATCCATAGTTCTGATACCATGCTAGGCCTTAGAGAAAGATACATACTCAGGAATTTAGAGTCTAGTGATGAAGCTTGCCTTGATATTCCCATAGCTTCCCTTCTCCTATCAGTCAAGGAAAGCATTTAGGAACTAACCACCCACCTCCCTTTTTTTTTTTTTTCCAGTACTGGGGATTGAACTCAGGGACATTCTACCTCTGAGCTACACCCCCAGTCCTTTTTTTAAATTTTTTATTTTGAAACAGGGTCTCACTAAGTTGCAGAGTGCCTCACTAGGCAGCTGAGGCTGGCCACAAACCCGGATCCTCCATTCTCAGCCTCCCAAATGCTGGGATTACAAGTGTGTGCCACCATGCCTGGCTCACCTCCCTATCTTAAACCACATACATATATGTAGAAAATTACATAGCTCACTGTCCTTGTTTGAAAACAGTGGCTCAGAAGGGCCTTAGAGATAATCTAGTGAAAGCTTCTCATTTTATAGATGGAAATTCTAAATGCAGAACAGGTGACTTACCTGAGATGGTGATCACAGTTAATACTGACACAGGACTTACTATGTTCCTGGAAAATGCCTTGCCCATACTATTCATTTAATCCTTACCACAACCCATTCTTCAAGAAGAAACTAACATATGGAGGAATTAAATAACTTAACAAAGACCAAACAGCCAATAAGGGGAAAGCCAAGATTTGTACACAAGTAATCTTGCTCTTGAATTTTTATATTTAGGAGCTATTTCTAAAGGTAGTCATTTTTTGGCACATGTCCTTAAACATGTGTGTGGATTGGGGTGGGGGGCCATACTGGAGATAGAACCCAGAGGCATTCTACCTTCAAGCTATACCCCAGCCATACTTTATTTCTTATTTGGAAACAGGGTTTCTCTAGGTTATCAAGAGGGTTGCCAAGTTGCCAAGGATGGCTTTGAACCTACGATCCTCCTGTCTCAGTCTACCAAGTACTAGGATTACAGGCATGTGACATCGTGCCTGGCTTTAGACTGGCTTTTTATGTTAATCATCTCAGTTTCCAGATTGGAATTCCAAACCAAATCAACTAATCAATAGTCATCAAGGAAATAAGATATTGTGGCCCTCAAAATCCCAAGTTGAAAAGAACAGTTCAATGTCGATACCGATGCAGTTATTACTAGAAGATGAAGACATCTAAAGCCATGACAAATATAAGTAACTCTGTAAGGAGTACATTTTCTAGCTTACTTTTGGCAAATGTGGCTACTTGTATATCACTCCCTTTTCATCTCTAATCACACCCTGTACTCTCATCTCCAAAACTGTGATCTTTTATCATGGTGATTCTTCAATCAAATTAGAACATGTTAAGCTATGAGAACTAATGGGGAGAGAGCTGGGGATTAAATCCTGAGATGACCCTGAATATAGAAGATGGGGAAGACTGTCTGTTTCTAAAGTCTCTGGTCTCAGTTAATTTCATTAATTCATTCATTCACTTATTCAGTATGGAACAAATATTCTGTATCCACTAGGTGTAAAACACTGGCCCAATTTCTGAAGATGTACTTGTCCATGTGATAGATGTGGCTTTGCCCTCCTGAAACAGTTTTACAGCACCCCTCCAAAGGATGTGAGCAATCTGCCTTTAAGTGGTAGTTATCTTTCAACCTAGTGGGTCTCTGAGTGACATCTGAGCTGCAGGAGGCTGAGTGACTCAGTAAGGCAAGGAACTGCTAATAGATTATAACACTCTTAGATACAAACCATAAAGGTAAGACCATATTGTTTAGAAATAGCTAGAATACATTGTTTGAACGATTTATGTGACCTATAAAGTAGTTTATAAATAGAAATGATTTGCTTTGTGATTGGGATTTCAGAATATACACACACACTTTTTGTTCTCAGGCACCCTGAAAAGCAAAATATTGTATTTGCTTCTTAAGTTGATAAGTACATTAAATAAATGTAAGATTTAATTTGACAGTCATGGTCACTCAACGATGAAGATGGAATTAAAGTTTTCCACCACCTACATATCTGTTTTCATGCTTTGGTCTGATTCTCTCTCATATTTTCTTATAATCAAGCAATCTATAACTTGTCCACCTACACTACGGCCTTTGTCAGCCAATAAAATCTCTTTTGGTATTGAAAAACAGACTTTCTCTCTCTCTTTTTTTTTTTTTTTTTTTGCGGTACTGGGGATTGAACCCAAGGGCATTCTACCTCCGAGCTACACCCCCAGCCCTATTTTTTATTCTTTATTTTGAAACAGGGTCTCACTAACTTGCGAAGTGCGCCTCACTAGGTAGCTGAGGCTGGCTGCGAACCCAGATCCTCCGGTCTCAGCCTCCTGAATGCTGGGATTACAAGCGTGCGCCACCACGCCCAGCTGAAAAACAGACTTTCTCTAAGATCTAAGTTGCTTAATTCACTCATCACGTCTCAATTTCTCAAAAATGTTTCCCTCACTTTAACCTATTTTCCCCTCTATTAATATAGATCCACTACCTTTGCCCTTCAAGTTTGTAACAAGATGAAGAACATCTTAATTATTAGTTTACAGCCTTTTTATAAGATAGCCAGCTTATATGCAGCTATTACAAAGCACATTTGGGGGGAGAAGCATCTAAATACCCTGGATTTAGGGATTCTACAGGATCTTATATATGCTTACATATCTGACTATACATTTGCCCTTATTTTTTAAGTTCTGAAAACTGCAAGATTTTTGAGGGCAATGGTCCCATTGTCCTCAAAAACAAAAATTTGGTAGATATTGCGAATTAGGCATAAAAAAGAATTCGAAAAGCCAGGCGTGGTGATGCATGCTTGTAATCCCGGCATTTGGGAAGCTGAGACTGGAGGATCTGGATTCGAGGCCAGCCTCAGCTACCTAGTGAGGCACTCCGAAACTTACTGAGACCCGGTTTCAAAATAAAGAATAAAAAATAGGGCTGGGACTGTAGCTAGGAGGTAGAATGCCCCTGAGTTCAATCCCCAGTACCGCAAAAAAAAAAAAAAAAGAATACGAAGATATTAGTAGAGAGAGATAAGCAGATAATTGGAAAGCTTGTCTGCATTTGGGTATGTAGGATTCAAAAGATAAGGCCAAGGAGGATGGTGTTGTGGAATAGACTGGAAGTTTGGCCCCATGAAAATCTTTATTGGTTTATCACATCCAACCCTAACACCATCTGGAGCAGTGCTCTGAGACTACAGGCTTCAGTAAGACAAAGGTCACATCTATCATCTGGACCAGTGTATCCTCCAAATCCTCTCTAGTATATAGTTCACATAGTAAGCATATAATTGGCAAAGAACAAATATTTGTTGGGTGATAAATGAGTAAGTAAAATGAAATTTGAGAATTCTAAAGCAGGTTCTTCTTCCTTAGCACAGTATAGCTATATAATACACATTGGAAAATGGAAACTCTTGCTTAGACTGTTAGTGGCTTATCTTAAATCACATATATCAGTTCCTACTCTTAGAGATTCAGTTTAGTTGAGAATGAAGTCCAGTATTCAGTGTTCATTATCATTAGCAGATGGTCTTATATTAGGCCACACAAACAAAACACAGCTGCTGAGGGGGAAGAAAAAAGGAAACCAAGATCTGGGTTACTCCAAACCCAAGAAACAGAAGGCTTCACTATGAGGAACCTCAGCGGCCAACCACTATCCCAGCACCAGAAACTCTCCTGCTCAGATTTCAGTGAGGTTGGGAGAACACAGTGAATCTCCACAGAGATCCCAGCAAACCCTTCACAGTCACTAGCAGAGCTCATCAGGGCTGTTTTCAGCCACAGGAGCAGAGAAGCACCAGATCTGCTTAATTCTGGGCTTTTGGTCTGCCTCCACTGGCACATATTTTCTTAGAAGTCACCACCTTTTTAAGGATAAGAAAAGGACAAGCATCAACAACTGCCTGGCTGCTCTATGGTAGATTCCAATATGTGACCCAGATCACAGCCTATTTTGTTTAAATGGGATGCATGGGAAACTTTCAAAGAAATATTTGGACAAATTCCCAGAAGACAGATCCACTGAGGATGTCAAGCATTCTGCTGCAGGAATTGATGTTTTCTCTTACAGGAAAGGATTTCAAGGAGGGTCACCTTCACAGGACTGGTCCAATAAGGAAGAGCAAAGTTGAGTTAAGGCAGAATGGGTACTAGACACAGTAGTTGGTGAGAACAGAGTAGTTGTGACTGTCACAGGCCAGGACCATGATAAGGAATCAGGTCACAGGCTAGGACCATGATAGGAATCACATGGAAGGACACAGCCAGCCTTGCACAATAGCAGTCTAGATTTCTAGGTCAAGCAACCTCCTTCCAAACACATGTATAAATCCAATTTTCCCTATCTCAGAATTCTCACCATTGAGTTTGTTCTCAAGGATCATCCTCAGAATTTGCCCCAGGCCCAAGGAAAGTTCATCCTAAGCCACTGTAATGCAGATATTGAAATGATCAGAAAAAAACATGGTGAGCTGTTTCACCAAAAGTTAAAAAAATAATAATAATAATCTTCATCAATGACAATGTGCTCAGTCATACACAGCTGAATCTGGGGGGATCAGGCAAACTTCCTGAGAATGCAAAAGTATTCTAACTTTTGCTCTTTTTCTGAACTTGATACTATGCTAGAACTAACAACCTTGAACCGTGAGGCTCAGACAAGACTTAAAATCAATATGTCAATTATTAGAGTCATATTTCAAAATAGAATCCTGAAGCTAGCTAACCTTTCTGACTCTTGCCTAGTACAATCCTCTCTCAAACCCTACAGGGCCAACCAACCCCACCAGCACTTTAGGATGCCATATGCTCTCCAGATAGATCTTCCCTCCCACAGTGCCACAGCCCTAAGAACAAGAATTATTACTATACTTATCCTGGTATTCTCCCTCAACTATGTCAGAACCCCAGCTTCCATATATACTTTGCTTTAAGATTCAGTGTTTAATCTCAATAAACAGGATTTTTCATTATCATAAATTGAAGAATACTGAAATGGAAAAGAACTGTTATTGGATAATATTCTGTCTCCTATTCATCATAAAAAAAAAACAAATTCAAGATTAAAATGAAACTCTTACCAAGGCAGCCACATGCAGCAGAGCTTAATACTGATGTCACTAAAAAAAAAAAAAAAAATTTTTTTCCTTTCAGGGAATCAATCCAGAAGAGACCTGCCAATCCCAGAGTTAGGTGAACACTTCATGTGGGTCACAGAAACCAGCCACGAGACAACAAACTTGTTGCAATCATTTCATTTCTGTCATTTGTGACTTTGCTTGTGTCATTGTATAGAGGAACTACCCACTTAACTGCTTCTACTCCTCCCTTCTATCACACGAACATAAAGACTCTATGCTAGCTATTCTCCAGATGTCATAAAAAGCAGAATAGCTTTACTTCAACTTCTCTAGATTCTCAGCTTGCCAGAAAGAACTCTGAAGATGGGTTGATTCTCACATGAATATTGAGGACAGATAAGGCAAAAGTATAGGGATGGGCTCCAGCTTGACCTTTCTGTCTCTCAAAACTTTAAGTTCT
>PVLC010029737.1:0-19994 GCA_004027655.1 Graphiurus murinus
AAGAGCAGTGGCAAATAACTCAGCACCTGCAAGGTCAAGCCATCTTCATATTTCTATTCAGATGCTTGTGGGTTCTGAGTTCTTAGATCATCTCTCACAATTGAAATACATTGGTAATAAATAAATTCAGGGAGAGTATTGCCTCATTTAGAAACCAAGTGAATTCTCTATCAGCACCTCTTCTATTTCAAATCAGTCCTTCATATAAATCTTCATGAAACATGTGTGCAGTTCATCTCTCAGAGTGTTAATGGCTAGCTGTGACTTAAAATATTATATTGTGAGCATTTTATTCAGGAGCCACTGCAGCTGATTAATTCTCAAGGAAACTTAGCGGAAAGTTAGTGGGGATGAATTTTAATGCTGTTGAATAAACCTCCTATGTTTTATCAGACAAATTTGAAAACCGAAACCAGGATAGGTGAACTTATGAGATGATACTTCAATTGTTAGAGCTCTATGCAATACACGATATTAATGTTTACTCTTCACCTTCTCAATAATCTGCTAGATATCTAACTGTCTAAAGAAAATACATTGACAAACAACAGAGCTCAGGCTCTGAGCATTACAGTTCCCTATGCAAAGATAATTAAAAAGAAATTCCATTCTTTACTCACATCTGTCAAAGAACATTAAAAACATCTAATTCATAAACACATACACTTCTGAATAGCTGCATGTCTCTTTTCTCCAATTTTCTCATAAATCATAACATAAAGAGGCTCTTGTTCACCAACTGCTCCCAACTAACCTCTCTGTTCACAAGCAAATTCTCCAAAATTTTCTGGAAATTTTATCTTTGAAAATAAGTAGTTTTTCACTCTTCTCGTCCAATTTAGAAATTATTCATTCTAGGCAAAAGTTTCTTTTAGGAAGATGATTGGAATCAACATGGCTTACAATTACAATATTCTCTTCGAGGGATAAAAATAGACATTTTAAAATGCTCAATATATTGGTTTATTTCTATTCATACAAATGCATAAGTTTTGAATAGTTTTCTAGTTTAAGAACAATCATGTTTTAATTTGTTACTTCTATCACGTTTGTAAACTGAGGTGGTAAAATATATCAAATAATAAAATCTGTTTTGATTTAGAAAATTTTGTTTTTCTTAATTTCCTTTGGTATTTAATTATTTTTAAAATTTAAATTAAATTTATTTTTACTGATATATATATAAACATATTAGTGAGATACCCCATGATGTGTGTGAATATATGTTTCCCTATATATGTTTCCATACATACACACACACACACACACACACACACAGAGTAATCTTCGCATCAGGTTAAATATATCTCCTCATTTTTAATTTGTCTAGTTGAAAGCTACCAAAATCCTCTCTTGTATCTACCTAACTGTAACTTAGTACCCAATAATTAGTCTTTCCCCATCCCTCTCTACTCCCACTTTTCTCTGCCTGATAACCAATATTCTACTTTCAAATCAGTTAGACCAATAATCATGCTTAATTTTTATTTGCCATTGAGATTTGATGAATGATGTAGAATGTTCCAGAGTGAAGTTTTGTGATGAGGGGTTCTGCCAGAAAACATATTGCAGCTACCAGTTGCTTCAGTGGGACAGTGGAAACCAAGATTTCCATTTAGCACACACACACACACTTGCAAAACATGTGTTGATTTGCATTATCTATTTGATGTCATTATCTGAGTCAACAGCTTTGTGAGTCCTAAGTCTCCTTTTTGCACAGAGACAGTTCTTGTGCTTCCATGTAAGAGGTTTAATGCTTCACATTTTAAATATTAGCAGAGTTCTTCATTAATGAATAAAAACAATTCTTCTCTTTCACCAGGATTTCAAGAGGTTTTAGAAAAGGATTGCTAATATGCTATCGCAATCATTTGCCTTTGCATAGAATAATATTAGATGATATGAAAGGGAAAATATCTATGGAAATTTTAATTGCTGAAATAATGGATATATGAATATCTAAAAAATTCATATACTAATAAAATTTTATATACATTTATGATGAATATCATCCCATTATGAATGTTTAGGCACTTAATGACCCAGATTTTTTCCACCTCATAAGACAGAATAACTAATGCCCATTTTGATACTCCATTAATTCAGGTGACTCAGATATAATTTAGTAAATTAATATTTAAGGGTACTAAATTTGATATATCAAATTGAATTTGACGAAATAACCATCCATTTGCTTGTTACTTTTATAAGATATTTTGTTCTTGTCTGATGTTTATATTCCTGATTTCTTTTTCCAAAATGACAAACATCTGTTATATTTTTACTTGTCATAAATAAGCATGGCTGGATCAAGTTCATGAGAATAAAGGAGATACCACTTATTACAAAGCTTTACTACATAATAGGGATAAGATGGGCTTTTCAGATTAAAAGGAAAGAAGTCCATCTCAAATTGGATTAAAACAACTAGGATGGAGAGGATTTATTGATTCAGCAGTCTAATAAAATAATTATGTAGATTTTGTATGAATGCAACTAGGATTCCAATAATTTCATTATTATCTCCTCTATTTTCTTCCCATGTTTTTAACTGACACAAAAACATCCGTATTTGTGGTATCATGATATTTTGATACCCATATGCATTGTATCATGTTCAAATTATGGCAAAACATCTATCTTTTCAAATATTTATCATTTCTTTGTGGTGAATTCATGTGAAATGTAGATTTTCTGAAATAGACTAAAGATATTCTACTTTACCATTGAATACCAGAACTTATTTCTCCTATCTAACTATAATTTAGCACATTGATCAACATTTCTATGTCCTTCAATTCCCAGTAGTCTCCTCGGCTTCTCAACCTTATTTCTTTTAAAGCTTTGCTTCCTACATGTTGACTGATCTTGAGCAGGATTTTCATGCCTAATATTTAAGTATAGTGGCAAAAATGAGAGCTATGTACTGTGCTGCATTCCACTACTTATCAAAGTTATCCCAGATACATCAAGAAAATGGGCTTCATGTTTCCAGAACCAAAGACTATGGCAAGAAGACATTATATTTTAACTCATTACTCTACAGCCACATACTCAATCCTGGAGAAATGTATGAGATTAACTCTTCCCAAACTACATTGACTGAATGGAATGAGAGTGAAAAATGTCTACTATAATGTGAGTTGGGATGGGAACAAAAATTGGAAGTATAACTCAGAGCCCAATACCCTGTTAATATTCCACCATATGCTGTATATGAAAAATAAAATTACCAATGTAATGTTAGATGTAATCCACTTGAGTGTTCCTTATTAAATTCTATGTTCACATACTGATTTTTTAATTTGCTGAATATGAGTTTTATATGTTAAATTCTATCTTCCCCTCTTACTATTTGAAGCATGATTGTCAATTGCTTTAGTTATGGATTCTATATTAAATGTTAAGTTCATAAAGAAATAAGTTTTTACTTGATACGCACTTTCTAAGTCAGGTAAGTTATAGAAAATTAAGGTTAACTAAAATAGCCATGGCCTATAGTTTTAGATAGGGATAAAATTGTTGCCAATCTTATTCTTCATTCTTACTAGAATTGACTTCTCTATAATTTAGTGAGAAAATTTTTATTACACTGACACATCTTTATATAGAAGCATGTTCCCTCATTTAAAAATCCCATTTTTATAGTGGAAGATGATAATGCTTCAGCTTTGGTATTGAGATAACAAATGGTAAGATATATCTTCCATGTATTTAAAGAAAAATTATAGTTAGGAAAATATGTCCAAAATACCTACTAAAGTCAATTTAAATTGAGAAAGAGGCTAAATATTGCAAATGTTGAGAATAAGTCTATACATTTCAATGGCAACCTAAATTAGAGGAAAATACAGTTTTCTATTATAATTTTTGGAAGCTATGGTACCTATATTTTATCCCTTTGGCTTCCTTCTTATTTTAGCTATGTAGTTAGAATAGGTCCCTCAGTGAAACTCAACAGACTTCCAACTTGTATGACAAAGTGAATCTATATTTTGTTTGTTTATTTGTATGTTTGTTGGTTTGTTTTTGTCCTCAAAACTTGTCTCCAAAGTCATGTAGTTGTCAAACATACATAGCTAAAACTCTGGAATGGGAGAAGAGTTAAAATCCTATGAAAATAACTTTATGAAAGGGGACTTAAGAAA
The DNA here is from genome assembly GCA_004027655.1 of Graphiurus murinus. NCBI lineage: Eukaryota > Metazoa > Chordata > Mammalia > Rodentia > Gliridae > Graphiurus > Graphiurus murinus. The sequence goes on from PVLC010029737.1 coordinate 4,152, forward strand.
AAGGATCCAAAATGTTCAACATCATTAGCAAGAGAGATGCAAATCAAAACTACCCTAAGACTTTGTCTAGCCCCTGTTAGAATGGCAATCATTAAAAACGCAAACAAGAGCCGGGTGTGGTGGCGCACGCTTGTAATCCCAGCATTCAGGAGGCTGAGACCGGAGGATCAAGGTTCGCGGCCAGCCTCAGCTACTTAGTGAGGAACTCCACAACTTAGTGAGATTCGGTTTCAAAATAAAGAATTGGTTCTAGAATGCCCCCCAAAGCTCATGTGTTGAAGGTTTTATTTCTAGTCCAACAATGTGCAAACATGGAACTTTTGGAAAGTTGTTGACCATGAGAGCTCCAACCTCATCAGTGAGTAAATCCATTGATAGATGATGGAAACCATGGTGGAAACTGTAGGCAAGTGGGGCATGGTTGCAGGAAGTAGATCAATAGGGATGTGCCCTTGGGACCATACCTTGTTCTTGGCCTCTTTCTCTCTCATTGTTTCCCAACTGCCATGAGCCGAGCAGTTTCTTTTGCCATAACCTTCTGCCATGAAATTTCTCCTTAGGATACAGCTGGGCATGGATAAAAACTTCTGAAACCATGAACCAAAATAGATTTTTCCTCCTCTAAGTTCTTAAGGACCAAATGTATAAGTTCTCTAGCCTTCATTCTTAAAAAGAATGGATCACAGAGGTCCTCTGCATGTATCTTGGGGCCTAAGGAAGTAACCTGAACACCTGGTCATTTATTACCATTTCCTGCATCACATTTGCACTCTGCCAGTTCCATTTCCATACTCCTTCATTTTGTTCCATCTCACAAAGAAAAGCCATGCAACCCAAATCTTCTCTTATCCCATGCTTTTGGGCATCCAGAAGAGTAATACTCAAAATTATCTATAATATGAATTATTCTGATTCTTCCTTTCAAACAGCTTCGTAGTCATACCTGGAGGACTCTAAATGGGTAGTGGCAGGAACTATTAGAAATATATGACTCACTTTATCTTCTGTACTTTGAAATAGTCTGAACTCGCTGAAGATATTATGCTTGATTATTTGGAGATGGCGGGGAAGCAAAACTGCCAGTGGAAAGCAAATGGGAGTAAAGATTGAGAATCCTAGTATTTCAATGAGGCTGGTAAAGGAAGGGTTGGAGTTCTGCTCCAGGGAACTGCACACAAAAAATATTGTATGACTTCAGAAGATATGTCAGCTTTGCCTAGTTCAGCACAGCTATTCTTGTTCAGCAAAGTTTCTCATTGTACATGGATCAACAGAAACTCGCTATGCGTTGGATTAGCACTAGAAGTTTAACACATAGAATCTGGTAGTGACTATATTTGAAGTATTAAAACTATTTTTACCAACTAAGCACTGATTGTTCTTTCCACATTCTAGAAAGGAAAATGAGGTGGCTTCAATAACCAATAATATGGATTTTTTTTCCATATTGCTAGGGATGGATGGTCTTAATCAGAATTACATTATTTTAAATAAATTAAATCTGAATTTATGGACTGAGACTTATTGTGTTTAACACTTAATTTAGATGAATCTATTTAGAGCTCAGATAGTCTTTTAAGGCTATGGACATTGACAGTCTGTGTGTACCAGGAATGTTTTAAATTGTAGACAGTGTGGAAATATGAAAGAAAAATATCTTTTGTTCTACTTGTAAATGAAAATTTATAAAAATAAATGTTATATTTTTTGAATATTAAATAATTTATTTTACAAAGTATATGTCTGATAAGTTTGTGTTAGATTTTATCAACTCTAAGATTTTTTTTCATATTCATACAACTGTGTTATTGTAATATATCTGAAAAATTTAGGTTGCCATAATTTAATTAGCAGCAGTATTTTCCTTTTTTAGAGATATATGAAATACTAGTTTGTCTTACAATTAAGATTAGATTGTCTAATTATATCCAATATTCAGAATTTATAAATTTTAAATCTTTCTACTTATAGTACATTCCAGAGTTTTCTATTAATCATTAAAAAGACACAGTTCAGAGAGTGATCTGTTTCTGCAGAATGTGTCTAGCACACGTGAGTGTACCCTATGTCTTGCCTGCCGGATCACCTTAATTGTCACATGTTAAAATTATCTTTTTATAGCAATAAACACTTTATGAATTTACATAATTAAATTATTATGCAGGTTTCCTGAGTTGGTAGTATATGATTTAAGGGAAATCAGTAAGAGGGAGAAAGAAGGGCATTCTGATATTTTTGTCTAGTAAAGTGCAAATAAGCACAAAGCAAGAGAACCTTGTGGAGCATGCTATATAAAATTAGTCAAAAGAAAATTTCCCTTTGGGAAACCATTTCAAAGTGGTGGTAATATTAAATTCCATTGGATTATTCAAAATACCTCATTTGTCATATATGTGCTTACATATTTGGAAGAAACATATTTGGAAAAACAGTTTGACCCTGCGACATTTTTAATTGTATTAAATAATTTTTATGAGACATTTTAAAATGACAATTTGAAAGGGGTTAATTTAGAATAAATAGGAGCTACTATATCTTTTTATTCAATTCAGACATTTTGGTCACAGATAGATACATAGTATGTTTATATGTTTTATAGTTCTATTATTAGATTCCTATATCTCTTATTTCTTATTGGAAGAAATTATTGTGTAGTTGATGATATTGTACTACAGCTTTTTATCAAAAGTGAATTATTATGTTTTTCTATGCTAACATAATTCTCAAGGTATTTAAAAATATGCCACAAAGCAATGCAAAAATTTTCATGGTTATGCTGTAGGAGAGAAAATGAGTATGTGCAGTTGGCATAAGAGTAGATGAGTACATTGCTGGATATAAATAATGTGTAAACTCAGGTAAAGCCTAAATTATTGAGGGTAGAATAAGGTGAAATCAGGCAAGAGAGGAAAGTTGACAATAAGATATATAAGGAAAGATAATAATAAAAGAAAACAATAACCTAAGAGTCAACAATGATAGCAATATAAAAGGGAAAAGACCAGTATGCTAAATGGGGAAAAAGGTCTAAAATATTAGGAGAAAGTAACAAGGTAAGTTTAGATAAATGAGAGACAATGAGGTGGAATATATAAATTAAGAAGTGGGACACTGATAAATGAAAGTCCCAAAGCAGAAGATGAACACAACAAGAAAATATAGAGACCTTATCATTGGGAGGAAGGGAAAGAAGTAAAAGAAAGATAAGGGCATAGGAAAGAACAAGATGAAAGAAATCAATCCCACAAGAAATGTGACTCTTGTCAGTTATAGGTGGGAGAGATGTTTCATTTCAGACAGCAGGAAATGAAAGTTTGATAGGTAAAAGCTGAATGACCCTACCAAGAGTTTAAATGAAAAAAGTGACCATTTTGATAATAAAAAGGAAAGTGAAATAAAAATTTTGATTTATGCTTAAGCCAAAGGTCATTCTAGTGCTTTTATGCAGCTATGCATTTTCAGCAAAAAATTATCAATATATTAAAAATAAAATTTCAGACAGCATATGAGAAAGGAAGAAAATAACTTTGCAGTACTATGTAGTAGTTTTGAGATAATAAGGAAGTATGTTGTGAGATGTAAATTACTTTTCCTTGATCTCCCTGCATCTATTATGTGACTTTTGACACACATTGCCTGCAGTAACTCCTTAGAATGCAGTACTGTATTTAGACTGATAATTACCAAAGAAAGAATAGAAAATCCAAAGTACATTTTTGTTAATTTCTACATTCATTCACTTGCACATATGTGTTCCTAGTTCAGACCTATCACTATGCTTGGCTCTAGATATTTAGAAATAAATTAGGTGCAGCTTTTGTCCTTTAAAACTGTGAGGTTAAAAACAGTGGGAGTAAGAGATAAGGAGTCAAGATCATTAGCGAGAATGATAAATGCTCTTGCTGATATATGCGCTGGATAGTATGTTGAGAGGAAAGGTTTTGTGGGGATGAAATTTGAAGACAAGAATAGAAGTAGGTAAATCAGTGAAGGACTAAGAGGGCAGCTAAGAAAGGGCAAATCTAATTCTATTTACATTTCAATGAAGATCTGAGTGACAATTATTAATGGGTCTTTAAGAATTCTTGTACCTTTGTTCCTTTTTATGGTTAATATATTTACCTAGGTTTTCAGATAATTAGTTTGAAAAACAACTTGCAAAATTAATGGTACTTTTTTTTTTTTCTTAAAGAAGGAGGAGGGAAAAGAATAAGAAGAAAAGATTTAGGGTAAACAAAGGCCACTTTTCCCTCACATCACCACATATGAGTGAATCCCCAACAGAAATATGTTCAGCAGAAAACACCACAAACGCACACACACATAAACACACATACATACACACACACACACACACACACACACACACACACACATGTTTTCTGAAACTTTTGTGAGGTACTTTTATGATATTAGGAATAGAAATATACTCAGATTATAAACAGGATCAAAGATTATCATAAACATACATATAAAAATATCATTCCCCTTGGCAAATTTCAAGCCTTTGCAAGATTCAAGAGAAATTCTAACTTACTTCCATCTCAATACCTTAGATGCTATGCTTTTCTACTTTTTTCTTTTCCTCTCTCCTGCCTCTTCCTTGAAATTTTTGAGACTACATTCAATAGGAAAAGTCTCATTCTCCTTTCCTTTGGTTGTGACTAGGAATTGATAAACCACTTGTAATGAATGCATATGTATAGATATATGTATACAAACACCCTCATGAGAATCACTGTGAGAGTCGGAGAAGGAGTCAACTCTGTTTAAAGGTATTAAAAAGGAACTTTATGAATGTGTTGCAAAAGTAAGTAATAAACATGATTAGAGATCCATCTACTGCATATAGGGTTGGGACTGGAGTGAACTATATTCAATAATAAGTGAATTATGATATATAACCTCACTATTTTCAAATCTAAGTTAGACTTTGAATATCATAAATGGATCCATGAGCCGGGCGTGGTGGCGCACACTTGTAATCCCAGCATTTCGGAGGCTGAGACCGGAGGATCCGGGTTCGCGGCCATTCTCAGCTACCTAGTGAGGCCCTCCGCAACTTAGTGAGACTCGGTTTCAAAAATAAAGAATAAAAAATAGGGCTGGGGGAGTAGCTCGGAGGTAGAATGCCCCTGAGTTCAATCCCCAGTACTGCAAAAAAATAAATAAATAAAAATAAATAAAATAAAATAAAATAAATGGATCCATGATGGAGGCTACCATACTTCTATATCCTTAACAAAGATGCTACCTTACACCAAATCTCCTATTCAGAAAAATGGAAAAGGGTTACACATACATGCTTCTTTGTCCACAGGTTAGTAGGCTAGGAAAAACCAGGTAACTCAGAAGCCACAATCTGTAAGCTGGACAGGAGCATATGAAATGGTCTGACATGAAAAGAAATATGTGCTCAAAAAGAGCCAATGTTGTAACGAGCAGATCCTCTCCTTTGACAATCACAGCCAGAGAAGATGAAAAAGTCAAATAATTACTAATCAGAAAAGACAAGAAAGTTGTGGGTAGATGTAAGGCATGATGCAGGAGAAGCCACAATGGACAGTAAATGGGCCTACATCAGGATTAGGAAGAATATACAAATGAAGAGAAACCACAGGACAAGAATCTATACAGAAATCCCTGGCAGATACAGTAAAAAAATAAAATAAATAAATAAATAAATAAATAAATAAATAAATAAATAAGGAGAAGAGAAATCATAAGAATGATAGAGAAGAGATTTAAAATTTATAATGAAGAAAAATATTGTAGTGAAAATTGATATTAAGCACCAAACACTTCCTGTTCCAAATGTCTATCACTGCCTCTATGGGCCAAACCTTAATTCTAGTGCTGTTTTTTGTTTTACTTTTTTCCATGAGAGTTTACATTCACTATGTCCAGATGTATTTTTAAAATATATATCACTACTTGAGTTAGATTGAATGTATCTCTTTTAAAGGCAATCACAATAATCCAGCTAATAGAATTATGTTGTTTAGTGGTACAGACATGTGCACTCTTTCTTTATAGCCAATTAAATTAAAGAAGCAGGAGGCCATTTAACAGGCTGACTCCATAATTTGAGTTGGGTTTCAGCCACAGGCAACTAACTCATCTCTCCATGCCCAAATTAGGAGAAGGCTGTATCACCACCAGACCCAGAAAAAGCACATGCCTGACTCCAGATAGTCAAGTAATTTTTTTTTAGTTTGCATCTGTGTTTAGCATATAAAAGCTTGCTGTTCATATTGCTGAGAAAAGCCCTGTGACCCTCTTATGGTTCTGAGTGCTGTTCAATTTAAGAATCCCTCTTTGCTCAAATAAACTCTGCTTGATTTACTTTATCTAAAGCTTTTATTTTAACAATCCCTAAACCATGCATGGATTTTCATATGCCTATATGTGTACCATCCAGTTTCTTTTTCTTTCCACCACAGTTATTATCCATGTTGCCATTTAGATCCTTAGGATGGAGAATAGTGTACAATTTCTGAAATATTTTCCCAGTTTGAGAAATAGCGCATTACTTAATCTCTGGAAGTGTTTTCAAACTTCATGATTTCTTCTAGTAGGTACTCATCAAAGGTGTTTTGTGTGTGTATTAGAAAAAGTTAAAATTTTAGAATTTGTTCTTCTGGGGGGACAACCATGCTAATCTACTAAGAAATACTGTCAAAGATAAATTATCCTTACAGTGTTCAGAAACTAGATTTAAATTTTCTTTATTTTTCCTGTGTTCTCAGGCAATTTAGTCTCTCTGATTCTGAGATGCCTGTTTTATAAATGGGGCAATGTGACTGTGCTGCTTAACTTATGGGCTTCTTATGAAAAGCAAAAATAGAAAAACTTGATAAATGTTATGAATAGCACAACATAAGAAATACTTTAACAATGAGAGAAAATTTCTCATCTGTCGAATATAAAGCCCACACAACTCACAAGGTAAAATATTTCTATTTAAATAATAAAAATTCTGTACATCTCTACCCACCTATCTAGTTAATAAATATAGCATAGTATGAGAGTGGCTATTATTTATTTATTTACATATTTATTTATATTTATTTTATTAATTGCATTATTTAACTTTCATTTATATAATGACAGTTATTCATTAGATAAATCAAAGTTTTTATTAGAGAAGTAGCTTTTCTTTTCTGCAAATGTTAAAGAATTTTTAATTTGATAAAATAATATAAAAATAGCATTTTTATTTACCTATGTAATGAACTTATGTGTATGTATATTTAACAAATGTTTGATTGCAAACATATGTCACATCTCTTTGTCTCAAGCTGATTTCAATTAGTAGAGAGAAAAGTATAACTGCAGCAATACTTTAACCTCACCAGGAGTCATTAATATATCATTTCCACTAATGTCCCATGTCAGCTATATTATGGCATATTTCCGAATCTAAACAGAATAAATATCTATTTCAGTAAGACAGCTTTAATTCTCTTAATCTTGTCTCATTTTTACTGTGCTCTAGATCAGACACCAACACTTGTTTAGCACAATTCTTGCCCACACTTCTTATCAATCTTCACCATTGAATGTAGTGGGAGAAAAACAAAAGAAACAAAAACCCCCATATAGTCATGTAGACTAGTTAATTTAAATTAATCATCTTTAGCATTTAAAAGGATTTAATTAAATTTGTCCTCAATTTTCACAGCTCCAAAATCCCTTCCCTATTTTTATTCTGAGATGATGACCTTTATTCCAGTTAAAATAAGAAAATGCAAATGATTTGGAAGGAAATTCAGCAACTTCTCACCACTTTGGCTCCATCTCTGCCCATTTTAGTACTGAGGCCTCATTGTCCATGTACTTAGCAAAAGGCAGAGCTCTCTTGCAAGTGAACAAGAAGGTCATTTGCCATAACCCAAGGACATACATAGCTCAAGAATTCTTAACAATTTCTGTTTTTGTAAACAACATTTTTTTTTAATTTCTCTTCCATATTTTAAAAAGTTTTATGGACTTTGCTATCTTTCTTGCCACTAAACTGTGTGTTTTACTTTTACAGAACAACTCTTCGAAAGTGCTTTGTTTTGTGTATGTGTGTGTGTGCGTGTGTGTGTGTGTGTGTGTGTGTGTGTGTGTGTGTGTGTTGCTAGTCTCTTTTGAGTCAAATTAAATCAAGCTTCCATATCCATTACTGTGTCAAATCAGCTCTTTTCAGGGTTTCTGGTGATACTCAGGTTTCCAAATCCAATTGCCAATTCTCTGTTTTCATTTATTGGACTTGGAATATGTAATCATTACCTCCTACTGAAATGATGCCTTCACATAGCCTTGAAAACATAAGCTTCTCTTATATTCCTTTCTTTTTATTGTTCATTTATTCTTTGTTATCATTTTAAATTTCCTTCATCCCTCAAGGACTCTCTGCCTAAAAAAAATTCTTCTTTCATTATTTCTTCTATTCTCAGGGTTTTAAGTGATACCTGTATTTTTATAACTATTTGATATCGCCAGCATTAAATTCTTTCCTGAATTGCTTTATGTTAAGTATGCATCTGTCTATCTAAAATATCCACTTAATTGCCTGAAAGACATCTTAAACTCAACATGCTTAAAACTGAAGCTGCTATTTGACCCTCCTTATCAGAAGTGCTCTCCCTGCAATCTTCTTTAGCTCAGCTATTAGTAAGGCAAAATTTCTACTTATTAAAAAAAAAAAAAGTAGTGATATCCTGGACATCTCCCTCTCTTTAACAACTCATACTCATTCTAACAACAAATCTTAGAGATTTCATCTTCAATGTACATCAAGAAACTGGTCATTTTTTTATATCTTGAATATTCTCATTCCAACTCTAGCCACTGTCATCTCTTGCCTGGTTAAAGTTTCCTAATGATTCCAAGCCTTTTGTCTGTGCTGGAAACCGGAGATCAGATCCAGGACCTTGACCATGCTAGGCAAAACCTCTGCCACTGAGTTATCACCCACTTCCATCCTTGCCTTTATCAAAAGTTTGTTTGTGAGCCTGGTGTGGTGGCTCATGCTTGTAATCCCAGCATTCGGGAGGCTGAGACCAGAGGATCCGGGTTCGCAGCCAGCCTCAGCTACCTAGTGAGGCACTCTGCAACTTAATGAGACTCGGTTTCAAAATAAAGAATAAAAAATAGGGCTAGGGGTATAGCTCGGAGGTAGAATGCCCCTGAGTTCAATCCCCAGTACCAAAAAAAAAAAAAGTTTGTTTGTTTGTTTGTTGGCTTGCTTGCTTTTGTGAAACTGGGGAAGGAAATCAGATCCTTCTTTGTTTGTTTATTATTTTGATACAGGGTCTCTCTAAGTTGCTAAGGCTCATCTGGAACTTGTGATCCTCCTGCCTAAGCCTCCCAAGTAGCTGGGATTACAGCATGTACCACCAAGTCTGGGTATAGCATTATTTGTAAACTAGTAGCCAGAATGAATGACCTGACATAGAATAAGTCAGCTCATGCCACTTCTTAGATTCAATGTGCCTAGTGGGTCTTCTTAGCACTAAATGTAAAGCTTAAGTTTAATTTTCGCATATTATTTTTATCTTTTTGAGTCTAAATATTTATTACATAATTATAAAATTAGAATGATGACATATTATTACTTAAGGAAGTTGTGAGAAATTAAGGCATGCTACTCATATAATACATGATAGAAAATCACATTCAATGATAAACTATCATTATTATTATTATTTTCATTATCTTGTATTCATGGTAAGGTTCTGTATTTGGTCTGAGTCATGACATAACTAGAGAATATCTCAGTATAATAATATTTTCCTTCTACTTCTTGTCTTAAAATGTAAAAAAGTACAAATCAAATATTCTTGATGTCAAGTTACAGAGCTAATAGACTTTTTCACTTAATATACTCAATCCATGAAGCTAATGTTTTTTTAATTACTTCTCTCTCTCTTTCTTTCAGATAATAAGTTTGAATTTCATGGCAACCTTCACTGCCTTAAATTTAAAATGTTAATTTACATAGTAAATATGGTAACAGTCAAAAAAGGGAAATCTTGACAAGATGGAGATGTGGTTAAACTCACATTTTAAAAGGCACATAGGTTTCAGTCTCTGTGCATGGAAAATAACTTTGAGATGGAATGTACTTGTATTTTCTAACATCCTACCACCCTATGTTTCCATTGTAGTGGATTTTCCACTGATGAGATTACAACTCCCAATGTCAACCCTGAGCTTAATACATGAGTTCTTTTAGGGGGCATTCTATATCTAACCAAGACAGCATATGTAATCTCTAACACTGGAAACAATTTAACTTAACAGATTATGTAACTAGGTCATTTATCCTATAAAAATGAAATAGCATTTATGATAAAGATGAATGAATTTGGTAGCTTTCTTACTAAATTAATATATGAGACTCATGCTATTGATTCAATCATTCTCTGGGAAATTACTGGTAAAAGTATCATAATATTTATTTATGTAGATACCTTTTATTTAGTTAGATTTATCCACTGAACATTATTTTTTAAAAAAGAAATAATCATAAACTTGATTTAACATCTGAGAGATATGTTAAGTAAAAAGTAGTATATAATTCAGTATTGATATTGACTTCTGATTAATACAATATAATATAACAATTCAAGAAGAAATCAATTTGGAATAATTCACAGAACATATTTTAAAGATTATCATCATAAAAAGCTAAATTATGAAGCTGGGTATGGTGGCGCATACCTATAATTTCAGTACTGGGGAATCTGAGATAGGAGGATCATGTTTGAGGATAGCCTCAGGAAGTATTAAGACTCTCATCAACCCAGTTTCAAAATAAAAATAAAAAGTAGGACTGGTATGTATCTAGGAGGCAGAATGACCTTGAGTTCAATCCCCAGGAGTGCACATGCACGCACATACACACACACACAAAGAAAACGAAGCCAAATTATTTCTCATATTTTCTTGAACTCTTCTAACTTTATTTACACATAACACAACTTTGTGCATGAGATATGTTAAAATTTCCCCAAGTAAATATACAAACACAAATTTGTATTTATATGTATGTGTGAAAATTATATATATCCATACTTTCATCATTTGTGAGAGTTTCTTATATTGAGAAAAATTAGAAAAGAGAAGCTAAACTTTGTAAAACCAACAAAATATATATGAGTTAAAGCACATTATTAAACACTCACTACATATTGAGGATTGAGATTATTTTTCCAGATAATCAATAACATATACGATTTTAACCTATTAAATAAATGAGTAAAATGAGACTTGGGAGTTAGAAGATGGACAAAAAGATACTATATTACTAATATAGCATTTTAACTCTGATTATTATGATACTGAATTTGTATAAGTTAGATTACACAGTTCTAGAATTTCTGTCTTGTACATTCCAAGTAACTTCCATGAAGTTATTTTGGCTATATTTGAAATTTGCAAGATGTAAGAGATTTTGCATTCTGAAGTTCCATTTGGAGAAAAAACATTTGTCAAAATATACTGCATTATTAAGCAAAGACCAAATTTCTAAACAAGGCTCAACTAAATATTAAGCAATTTCAGTTTTGTAGATAACAACTAAAAAGGTAAAATATTAAATCTAAGTTCAAATAAGCAAGTAACAAGCTTAATTGCATAATCTGTAGTAATAAAAGGTAGAAGATTTAGTCTTTATCAGTGGAAAGCTTCTAAGTTCAAAGGGGAAATAAATCATACCTTTTATTATTCTTAAAGAATTAGATATAGAGAAAAAGAATTCATCCCACCTACGAAATAAAAATCACTACAAAGGATAATTGGGCCAGCTAACCTAAAATACTTGAAAGTCTGTGATATGGTCTGAAAGTTAAACCTCTCTCTCTCTCTCTCTCTCTCTCTCTCTCTCTCTCTCTCTCTCTGATAAGCTAAAATTTATCAGAATAAGGCTTTGATTTTCTTTATCAGTTGATGTTAACACATTATTAGATATTTATCTCCCTTGAAATATTTCAGTCTCATCAATAGAACTACTACATCTATGAAAAGTTACCAAATCTGCATTTCTAGACATCCTTTTTCAGCTCCTAACTTTTATTTCTAAAATCCTATCAAGCTTCTCCATTTATGATCCCATTAAACACCGCATATCTAAAAAATAACTATCACAATGTTCTTTCTCCCCAGAAAAAGCTGTTCTCTTCCTGACTTCAGTATCATAATGACATCATTATTCGCCCACTTGCTTTTGACGGGAATGTGAAAATGTGTCATTGACTATTGTCAACTCTTCCTCCTAAATATTTTAATTACCATTATCTTTTACAGTGCTACTGCTTTTAATACACTTCTTATTACCTTTCACCTAGACTTTTGTTATAGGCATCTCGATTTCCCTGGCATATCTCTGATCCATGTAAAATATTTTGTTCAAAACCAGCTAAAATGCATAAATGATTATTTTACTTTCCTTTTAAAAAATCTAGGCTTTATAGCAATGATTAATATTTTTCCTTTCCTTGCTCTTTTTCTTTAGTAGCAGAGATGTTTTTCTCAAACTAATTCTTTCATAGAAACCAGTTAGTTAAATCAGATAGATACAGGTGTGATGGGGTTCGGCGTGTTCCCCAAAAAGAAGATTCAGGTTCTTGATATTGTGAAGAAAAGAATTTCAACACATACCATTCAAAACATCTGGCAGGTTTTATTTTAGGAAAAACTGGGAGGAAGGGAAAAGAGGGAAGGGGAGTAGGTCACCCGGACAAGTCCGAGTGCATGTCCCCAGAGGGAAGGGATAAGGGAAAAATCCCTGGTTACCCGGACGGGTCGAAGGTCAGATTCCAAGCCGAAAAAGGGGCCAACAAAGGTGTTGCAGCAGGCTATAAGAGAGGGCGGGGTCCTCTTCTCCAACCCCTCTCTCTCTCTCAGATAGGTGGGTTCCTCAGATGGGGGCTGGTCACAGAAAAGTTGGATCCTCCCTTCTCAGGTGTGGACTTCCAGTGAGCTTCAGGTGGGCTGGGCTCTTCCGGAGTTTGGCAGTGCATCTCATTTAGGCCGAAACAAAGACAAGCTTCCAAGGGGGTGGAGTTGGCCTAACCTCCCTTTCTTCTCTATCTAGCCTACCTCAACACAGGGACTCACTGGCTGATACATAATAAATTTCTTGGACTTGACCTATTCAGCTTTTAACCTATAACTCCATAGGATGACAATACATTCAGTTTTTCTTCTAAGGCAAACCTATTAAAAATTCAATTATAAAAATTATTACTATAAAAATAATAGCAAATGCTCATAATATGTTGTATGTGACACAATTTATTCCCAAATTATAAATAATCAGTCATAATTAAGTATTTTCCCCAAACTGCTAAACTCCATAGTATATTAGACTAAAGCACTAGAAAGGATAATAGGGCCACATAACCTAAGGTATTTGAAAGTCTGTGATATGGTCTGAAAGTTAAACCGCTCTCTCTGATAAACTAAAAATTATCACAAGAAGGCCTTGATATTTTTTCATCAGATGATATGAACAAGTTATTACTATTTATTTTCCTCCATGTTTAAAGTGCCTATTTCAAAAATTGGGTGCTTAGTTTATTATATTTTCTGGTTTTTTTTTTTTTTTTTTTTTGCAGCACTGGGGATGGAACCCAGGGACATTCTACCTCTGAGCTACACCCCCAGCCCTATTTTTTATTCTTTATTTTGAAACAGGGTCTCACTAAGTTGTGGAGGTACTCACTATGTAGCTGAGGCTGGCTCCCAACCTGTAATCCTCCTGTCTCAGCCTCCCAAGTACTGGGATTACAAGTGTACACCACCACACCTGGCTCTGTCCTGTAGCATTCTTAACATGTGTGACTCCTTGGGAAAGTGTCTACTGATGCTAGCAGACAGTAAGACAGCACCGTGTCTTCAGTCCATTATAATATTTGTTGGGAGATCTCAAGGTGGGACATTTCTAGTAAATCTTTGCTTTATCGTTTGAAAATACTTGCTTATAATTCTATCATAGCTTGATTAAAAAGTGATATACCATGGGATGGAGAGCAAAGCACATGAAAGACAAAAATGCTATTGTATAAGCCAAGGAGACATAATTTCCAATTAAAAGGAAATATCTAAAACAATGTGGAGTACATGGACATATGGGTATCTATAGGACTGAGAATAGAGGAGAACAAAACTAATAAAATAAGGACAGCTTTGAAGAAACTTCATGAATGCCAAGCCATTTATGTGTTAATTTGGAGGCAGAAGTCGAAACTAAAATTTATTTATGTATTACATAAAGGTTAATTTTGAGACGAATGATTTATCCCAATATTTCTTAATTTGAAAAAAATGAGAAAAAGTATCAAATACAGAAAACTTTAAAGTGTAAATCTTTTAATGAATAGTTTATGTTATTTAAATGGTCTTGGGATTTAAACTTCAAAAGTATAATTTAACTACCTTTATTAGTTAGAATATACATGCATTATCTTATTACACAAAAAAGCTATTTTAGTTGCACTTTTAAATGGCAGAACAATAATGCAATAAGAAAAGAAGAAAAAATAAGTAGGGTAAATATATTCAATTTATGAGTTATATAAACTTTAGTGAAACACATCCACACATCCGCCTGATTTTTAAAAACAGCCACAGACATATTTAAGTGGCGGGGGAGGGGGGGAGGGATAGAGTAAGATAAACCTAATCTCTAGAATCAGGTTAAATATGCCAATATTGAAATTTAGTAAATAAAGGAAAGAATGTTGAAAGTTTGACTTCTTTCCTTGAGGTCATTAGGAATAAGGTTCTCATGCTCACTCATGGAGGGCTCAGATGTGTTCTCCACTGAAGACAAAAGAAATACCTGGTGAAATCCAAGGTGACTTTCAGACCTACTTTTGTATTCTAAAGGATAATGCATTTACTTTAGAAATGATATTTAGAATCAAAATAGAAGAAAGTCACAGAGACTTATCCAGCTGGTAAGAGGGAGAAAATGTTTCAATGATTCTGGTGAAGCAGCAGGGAAAAGCAGGTTATTGTGTATGTGAGTAAGTGAGGAAAATAGCGACTGGGCCTGATGATTTCTTACCCCAAATGGACATGCCACTACTATGGAGAAATTCCATCTAGTGTTTAAAAAGAGTGTGAACTGAAGTAATGTAAAGAGGAGCTAGCCAAGCACAGCTAATCAAAATCCATCAGAAAGCATTAGACTTGGCCTTGTGCTTGGTTCTATATAGGATCAAATTAAATGGAACTGGGACATTACCCTCCCAAGTTACACTTTTGCTTGGCTTTTTAGCATTAAAACAAACACACAAGCACAAAAATCTTCAATACCTAATGCAGAGTATAAGCTTCTCTTTTGGAAGCAGCTCTTGCTGGTACAGTATAACTGATCTTGTGATTTCCTATTGATTAAGTATGATCAGGAAATAAGAGAAAATATATGGAAGATAACTATATGGAAAAAATTAATCTTCTTTGACAGAAACAAAAATGCATGTGTAATATCCTCCTGTGCACAAAGGAGAATACGACTCTGAGTAATGGATAACCACAGAGAATTTAATGAGATTTTGTATTGCATGCCCTATATTTCAAATTATATAAAAACTTTCCTGTAGTAGTGGCAATGTTAATTAGTTTATCACAACAATATGCTCTTGCTTTGTGTACATCTAACAAATTTCTCCATAATGACTCCTTCGTAATCTCACAAGGGAGAACAGGGAATTATTTGTGACAAACTTGTGTTGACGAGGACAAATTCTGATGTGAACTTGGCTAATGGGCTTTCATCTTATGATGGATATGAAATGTGGGAGGTCAGCAACACCTTCCTAGTTGAAGGAGAACATAAGGACA
>PVLC010029738.1:0-19995 GCA_004027655.1 Graphiurus murinus
TTAAAGGAACTAAAATTGTGACAGTATGTGCAAGTTTTTCAAGAGGAACATTTTCACCCACAAATCTGGGTTGAGGGGGAGTGATATTCAGAAATCTGGAGGCAAAAAGTTGGTCAATGTGGCAACCATGAAAAAGGTTTGTCCAAGCTTTGTCCTCTGTCAAGGACATGGGCATGTTTGCCTAGTGATCCCCCAGGTATAGGAAATCCCAGAATCAAGACTCTAGAACACACTGAGTTGCTGAACTTTGAGAAGAGTATGCATGCAGACTAAAACCCATGTGAATAAGATGCAGAAGTTTAATGAAATAAAGGCCTCTGCAAACAGAAGGCAAGAAAAAGGGCATTCTGCCTAGGGGTAAGGTCATCTGTCAGCATATATGTTAAATGTTAGACCAGTACATAGCATATATTTATGTTATATTCCCTAACTCAACTCCTGTCTAGATTTTTAGTAATATTTCTATATCTATGTATCCTTAAGCACGAGGTTTTATTTATATAGAGATAACACATTTCAATCTTTTCAACTTTAATGGCTTATGATTGACAGATAAAGTTATATATGATAAAATTATATATCTTCAAGCTGTCCAACATGCTGTTTGGATGTATGTATACATTTGAGAAATGCTCATCACAATCTTGCTAATTAACACATCTATCCTCTCACATAATGCGTTTATAAATAGCACTATCTTTCCTTCCTTTAAAAGTAATATTAAACAATTGTGATCTGCATTCACTGTCTTTTAATTTAATGTACTTTCTTATAAAATCTTGTTTATTTTTCTTTGGCAGATATTATCAAGACTCTTCTAATTTAAGTGGTGTGAAAACAGTTGAACTGTAACATAATAAACATATTTCTGTGTTAACCTTATTGGAAAATGCTTCAACATGAAAGAAAACAGAAATTATTCTCACTGTTCATTATGACTAATAGGGCAGAAGAAAGGAAGAGCAAATTGTCTTGATATTCTAGGGAAATTTTAGAGGGAGAAAAGTTCTTGAAGCATAAAAATGAATAAGCAAATGTATTCTTTGAAATAAAAAGTTGCATCTTATTTTTTCTTTGCTTTATGTGACTAAAATGTCATATGGCTACTTACACAATTAATTTTCAAGGATTCAGAAGTAGGGACAAGCAAAAGAGTAGGAGAAGAGACAGATCTAAGAGGGTCTTAAAATTTTGGGGCAGAGGGGGTGGGGCTAAGCACTGAGAGGTAAAAACTGAGCTGTCCCATCCTACAATGGAGCACAGTTTGGAAGAGATGCTTGGGAGATGGGTTTCCATGGAAATCACATCTACTGAGAAAAGTGGTACCTTGATCTATAGACGTCAAACACCATATTTTCTGGCATTATTTATAATCTATTCCATTGTAACATGAGCCACAACTTTGCATGACCATTCAGAGAGTGTGTGTGTGTGTGTGTGTGTGTGTGTGTGTGTGTGTGTGTGTGTGTGTTATTGGGGATTAAACTCAGAGGAGTTCTACCTCCAAGCCACGCCCCGATTCCTTTTTACTTTTTTGTTTTTATATAGGGTCTCACTAGGTTGTTGAGAATCTTGCTAAGATGCTGAGACTAGCCTCCAACCTGTGATTCTCCTGTCTCAGCCTCTCAAGTACTGGGATTACAGATGTGCCCTACCATGGCCCGCTGGCCATTGGATTGCAGACACCTCCCTGTGGAAGGTGTGGGGAGATGGGATTTGTTCACAATAAACCTTTATTCCCCCCCACTGTTCACCTGGAAGAGGGACACTTGTCCCAGGGCATAGTCAGTGATGGAAGGCTACTTAATATTTTCATATCCTAGAGGCACAAACAACTAACCACGGATTTTTTTTTCTTCTGAGAAGCATGTCTTTAGGCAATTCAGTCATTGTGCATGCATTGCATTCACATCCACAGACTTCAGTGGTCTTGCCACCTACAGTGGCTCCTAATATAGTTCAGAGACTGGCAAGCATCAGCTGCGACGGCTGCTTCAACATGGCTGTGCTTTATAGCCAACTTTACTTTATGACTAGAAGGTGTACACTGTAAAATTACAAGAAAAGCACAGTAGAGTCAACCTAAACTGTTAAAAGTTGTTTATTAGTTGGGCGTGATGGTGCACACTTGTAATCCCAGCATTCGGGAGGCTGAGACCGGAGGATCTGGGTTCGCGGCCAGCCTCAGCTACCTAGTGAGGCACTCCGCAACCTAGTGAGACCCGGTTTCAAAATAAAGTAAAAAATAGGGCTGGGGGTATAGCTCAGAGGTAGAATGCCCCTGAGTTCAATCCCCAGTACCGAACAAAAAAAAGTTGTTTATTATCATTGTCAAGTATTATGTACCCCATCTAATTGCATCACTGTATTTTTATATGACTGGCAGCACAGTAGGCTATTTCTGCAATACCACAAACATGTGAATAAGGTATTGGGTCACCATCACAGAGGATTAAGGGAGTACTTGCATGAATCTCCAAGAGCAAATTGTTATGAAAGACTGAGACTGGCTCTCCCTACTCTGAATTCTTGTCTTTCGATGCAATCTCCCTGCCATATTGTCGTCAGCCATAGTCTGATGCAGTCAGGGAAATCCTCACAAAAGATGAAACCATGCTGTTTGGACTTTCAGCCTGAAAAACCGTGAGCTAAATAATTTTGTTTTCTTTATTTATCAATAAACTTTATTTATTATTTGAAATACCTGGCCTCAGTTATTTAGTGATAGCAATGAAAAACAGACTAATACAGATGTCATTCCTAAAGGTGAACCAGTGGTAGACAGGCAAGAAGTAAATCTTGACCACAATGGCAGGTTGGGGCATCCCCTGGCATATGAAGTCAGCACTTATATGCTGATGGGCTGATTTGGTAATGTTAACAATGTTAAGTGACATAAATGACCAATGGTCAATCATGCCTCACCTCACCATTATTAAATTGTTTGATGTTTTGTGACAATCAGACATATTAGTTTATATCCAATAGAGAGTAAACATGTAGTGTACAGAATATTCGAAAAGTATATCTTGAAAATTGGCAGAATTAGAATCTTTCGCCTCTATTGATGTCCCCCGATTTACTAACCAACACCCCTTACCGAGTTCTCCTGAACATTCCACCAAGATAGTCATTAGAATTCAACCTCAACATCTTGATGTCTCTGTCAGCTCTAAAAGACATGACTTGTTCCCGGGAAGTTTTGCTGTCATTCTCTGGCTTTCTGCTGATGCTGGGCTCCTTCCTCACCTTTTCTCTCTTTCATTGCTCTCTGCTCCACTGATTTACCTCCTGTGGTTAATCATCCAATCCTTCTGCCTTCTGGCTTTATGAAAAATTAGAATGCAATATAATATAGTGCAATGCAATGCAGTATGTGTGTGTGTCTGGGTTGGGGGCATGGTCATAGGAGACTGGAGTATCTTTTTCTCTCCTTTTCTAATGCAGCTCCCTGGGAAGAACTATGAGCCGTCACGCTAATTCTTTATGTATTCCAATAGACTTTGTGGTCTCTCATACAAAACAGAATTCTTGGGATGACTCCAACATTACAAAACTCCTAAGGTAAGCATGCCTGCTCTATGATTGCTGCCGTAGAAGAGCAAATAAAACTGTAGTCAGTTATAAGCTATGCAAAATGTGGGTTATGTAGTCTGAATTATTCATCTGGAATAGATCTTCAGTGTGGTGAGTGATGGAATACTTGACAATAAGTGATAAATAATAGTGATTTTGATAAATTGTCTCAGATGGATGGCTTGTGGCAATGCATAAACAGTGGGAAAGTATTACATTTTAAATTGGGATCAGTACCCCGATACAAAATAAACAGATGCTGTGACTCGGCATTCACTGTTAACAACAAGAGCCTGATATCTAAAGCAGAGAACAATGATTAAAATTCAAGAGCAGCAGCTCTGCCTGGTACTCTGAACATAGTTTCCATTAGGAACAGAGGGTGATACTATGGAGTTTGTGACCTCACGCTCTCCTGCAATGGTATCATGGGGCCTTTGTATCCCACTGGCCATGAACGTTTTTATTGGTACCTACCCAGGGAAAGCTGAGTGATGATTCCAGAGAAGACACAGGAGTGATCATGGTATATATGTGCTAAAAAAATTACAAACTAGTGAAAAAAAATTCCTGTAGCACAAAAACCAAACTAAAGACAGGCTTAATATGCCCTGCAGGTCTCTAAAATAACATAAACGCATCATTTGAAGAATATATTTGATCATGATATTTCTGTGTTTGTTTTCTTTTTTAATAACAAGCAGACTGTAATGCAAGATCTTTAATAAACACATTAGAAGATAGCTATTTATGGTAATCTATTTCAAAAATTGAGATACTCAAATCACGTAATTTGATAGGCAGCTAGTTAGCAGGGCTAATTATAATATCCTAGCAATTTTTTCCTAAAATAACAAAAAGGAAGTTCTATTAGAGAAATAGCCTAGGAAGTAATGTTTCTTTCTTCTCAATTGAAATTGTTGGAATTTCTCAGTGCTGTTTCTTCATTAAGTTTTCTCTTATCTGCCAATGGAAATAATGGTTGTCTCCTCTGAGCTGTACTCGTCCAAATACTTGCTTCTGTCTTGTATGAAGATACTTGTGCAGAGGGCTGTTTTCCCCATTCCAGACATCATGCTCATGTTCTACCTGTTTTTAATATCTAATAAGAGGTCACAGATGAGCCGTTGCTGCTAGCCCATGACTGCCATGAACCACAGCTCACTGCCTTCTACTTGGTTCCACTCACCAAGATTCAATAGGTAAAGTGGAAGCATCTGATCATCCATCCATAGGTCCCTGGTCCCTACTCTTGAGCAGAGAGTGGGGGGACAACGCTATTCCCCATGTTGGAGCTGGGACCCTGCCTCCCACCATGACATACACACACACACACACACACACACACACACACACCCAGAAAAGGGTAGTTGATCATGACTGAGTAGTCAATAAAATATCAAATATAATCTGTAGACTCTATTTCCTCAAAATGATAAAAATGTTGCCTTAGATTAACCATTAAATTCATACTTAGAAATGAAACAATTTGAGGTATTTCTGTTAAAATCAGCTATAGAATAAAAAATGTTTTTACCACTTGAATTTGCTCTAGAAGTTTTTGACAGTGTGCTATGATGTAAAACAAAAATAATGGGTACAAAAATCGAACAAGCATTATAATTATTTGGTGAAATCCTAGTAGCTATAAGTAGATAGAGATTAAATGGAAATGGAAAATCTTAACAATTAACAATGAAGCTTAGTTGGCATGTTAAAAAAGCAAATATGCAAAACATTTTATGTGTTTTGTAATTATTGAATGCCACTTAGGACATGCAAAGAGAGAAGAGCTTTATTCTCAACAGAAAATATATAAATAAAAGCTGAGAGAATGCTTAAAAAATAAAAAAAATAAAGTATTACACCTGCATTTTGTTTTGTTTTTGCCCTCCAGGAAAAGCAAATTCTTCAAAAGTAAACAGAATTTTTATAAAAACAAGCAAAAAATAAATAATACATCATTAAAATACGAATGAGTTAACAAGAAGAATGACAATATGCAGCTTCTTTTCAAATCAATGGATAGCCACAAGATAATACAACAGGAATTTAATTTGTTTTGTGTGTGACACTGAGGTTTGAACCCAGGGGCATTCTATCTCTGAGCCACACTCCCAGCCCCAGTTTTATTTCTTATTTGGAAACAGGGTCTTGCTAAGTTGCTGAGTCTGGCTTTGAACCTGCAATTTTCCTGTCTCAGTCTCGTAAGTACTGGGATTACAGGTATGCACCATGCTGGCAATAATTATAATATTGCTTTGGGAACTTGACATTATAAATGTCAAACTAACTGGAAACATAGATATATAATCTAGATCACTACTTAATTAGACCAGGACTATACTTTGGCTACACCTTATTGTTATTGTTTGTTGTGGAATAAGTTTTCAAATAATATATAAAGTTATATATATTGTGATAAAAATTTTTATGATATAAAATAAATATCTAAGACATAAGAATAGGTAATGATATGCAGTTTTTTAAAATAACAAAGTAGTTGCTGCAGACAAAAATTACTAGTAGCTGCTAAAATTAATGGATGAAAGTCAGGTGGGAAGCAGTGTATTTGCCTAGCAATATGACATCTCCCCATACAAATTCATCCACTACCAAAATAAAAACAAAATACTCACTTTTCAATGGAAAGGTCTATGAGATTCCACCTTAACCTAGCAGTCAAAGATAACATCAGTAGCGAGACATAACATGTGCCTCTTCATTTGATGTACTGAGAAAGACACAGAATCACTTTTGTGTGTTCTTGTCAAAAGTGCACATCTTAAAGCAAACCTAACAATCACACAGCTCCAAAAATGAGGGGGAGTCTATACAGTATGGGCCAGTACTTTTCACAAGTTTCAAAGGTTTACCAACAAAGTAGGAGGAATGATTCCAGAGTAGAGGAAACTGAAGAGATGAGGCAAGGAAGCGTGATATAGATCCTGGGTTGAGTCATGGACTATAGCAAAGATATTCTCAAGATAATTGATGAACAATTACATATATAATATCTTCCTAGTTTTCGTAATTATACCAAGTTTTTATGTTGAGATTTAAACTTCTGTAATACATTATCACATTTGGGTAAGCTTGATGAAATTTTACAAGATCTTTGTAGCTCATTTTTAATTAACAATCTGAAATTATTTAAAAAATTAAAAATGTAAAAGCAAACATTTTTGAGAAATAACTCAATGAGAATTATATCAGATCTAGCAAATGCTAAAATTAATTATAAAAGTATAATAATTAAAATAGTGCACATTTAAGGGGTGGAAATGTATTGATATATCAATGTTCAAACATTTAGGTATGATATTGACCCAGATAATTTTGTGAATTAAGTAAAGAACATAAGCTGGAGGGATAGGTAGGGTTAGTCTACCATTTAGTGCTAAAATGGTAATTTTGAAAATTACTTTTTCTTAACACATGTCAAAATTAGAAATATACATGTAAAATATATAAAAATATAAACATTTCATTAAAATAAGCCAGATATGGTGGTACTTGCTTGTAATCCCAGTACTTTGTAGGCTGAAACAGGAGAATCACAGGTTCAAGACCAGTCTCAACAACTTAGTGAGGTCCTCCACAACTTAGTGAGACACTGTTTCAAAATAAAATAGGGCTGGGGGTATAACTCATAGGTAGAATGATCCTGGGTTCCATCCCCAGTACCACAAAACCAAAACAACAAAACAAAAAATAAGTAGGATAAATACCAGTGTAAAGATACAATGTACCTTGGTATAACATGATTTCTATTTTTTACAATTGTTAAAGAGATGTTTTCATTTTTTTCAAATGTATATTTTTACAAGGAAACTCAAATATTCATTAAAAAGATTACCTTTTTCTTGAAAATGAAGCAGACCTCAAATTTGACAAGGTCTGTCAATTGTTTTAAATCCCTTTCTCATTTGCTGTTTTATTCATTTCATGATATGTATGCTGCACTTTTCATTTAAAAGGCATTGTGTTAGTGGAAATAAGCAATTACCAAGATACCTTTCTGACCATATAGGCATTGTCTCTGTCCTAAGAAAACAGGACAAGTATATCATTGTTTATTAGGAGGATTCTGTTTCATGCCTTTAAATTCCCAAGATAAATTGTCAAAGCATAATGAACAAAATGGGAAATGGTAGCAGAGCACATTTGAGAAGCTGACTGAAATTATAGAGAGACATCTGACTATATATTGGCATCTTGAAATATTGTTGTTAGTATTTTACTTTCTAATATTGATGTGAAAAAGCTCACTGTCCATCTTGCTTCATTGATTCTCCTCTGTTTGATAGAACCTGATTGTACACCTGGGAATTCCCTGAATCCTATCCTATTCCAACTGATACCTCATATGTTATCGAAAAAAATAATATATAAGAAAGTGAAACAATTTTAGAAGCAAGCTATTGATCCACATTTATAAGCAAGAACATTTTTCTAAACATATTTATCCTTCAATAGATTGTGTTGGGTTGATGGTGTCCCTGCAAACTCATGTCCACCTGGAACCTAGGACTGTGAATTTGCTTGGCAAAAGATCTTTGCAGATGGAACCAAGTCGATGTGAGGTTATAGTTGATTAGAGTGAGTCACAATTCCACTGACTGGAGTCCTTAGAAGAAGAGAGGAATTTGAGCACAGAGACACAGAGAAGAGACTCACCAGAATAAAGGACATGTGGCAATGGTGCCGAGCTTGGAGTACTTCACTGCGAGTGACGGAACACCAAGGGCAGCCAGCAACCAGCAGAGGCAAGGGAGAGGCAGGCAAGTGTCCTTGGCTGGGGCTTCAGATGGAGCACAGCCTTCCGACATTTTATTTTCACTTCTAGCCTCCTCCAGAAGCATGTAGGAGCAAATACATGTTTTCTTTAAGCAGCTTGATCTGCAAAACTTTGTTACAACAGTCATTACGTTTAACCCCTATCTCCCATACAGAAATAATGATCTGCTTGTGGGCCTTTGTAGCAGCTC
Source organism: Graphiurus murinus (assembly GCA_004027655.1). NCBI lineage: Eukaryota > Metazoa > Chordata > Mammalia > Rodentia > Gliridae > Graphiurus > Graphiurus murinus. Next base: position 8,568 of record PVLC010029738.1, read on the forward strand.
AGGATCACATGGCCTTAGATTTGAGGAATACAAAGCAATAGGAAGTATGTGCACTAATTTAAACTTCCTGCTATAGCTGTGTATTAGTGTGTGACTAATTTTTCAATACATTTGCAGAGTTGTGCAATCATCATAATTGAATTTGAATATTTTTGTCATCATCCAAAACCTCATAAAGTGGTTCCTTCCCATTTTCTCCTCCCATCTTCCAGTTGTAGACAACCACAAATCTACTTTCTGTTTCTATGGTTTTGCTTATTCTGAACTAATTTTTCATGCAGATACATCTTACGAGGATTTTGGTACTTTTTTTTTTTTACTTAACACAGCATTTTTGAAAATTATTTGTGTAGTAGTATGTATCAGTATTTTACTACTTTTGTTGATGATTAATATTCTATGTATATATCATATTTCATTTATTCATTCATCAGTTGATGGACTTTTTTACTTCTGACTATTATGAATGTTTCTATAACATTTATGTGTAGCAATATTAATTTTGAGCCTGTTTGGGGGGAAGTTTCAGGTCAAGTGGCCTTTTAGAATTGTTGATCAAGTAAAATCAGAACAACTTTTGAGATTCACAGCTGATATCAACTTGCGGCATGAACATAGACAAGATACACTACTGAACTACAATAAGCTTCAGACTTTTTTTTTCTTTTTTAAATCTGAAAACATAAATAGATATAGGATGGTTTAAGCTAAATAATGTATATAAGGTGCTACTCTTCTAAGAGGACCTCAATAAATGGTAGCTCTAGTTTATAGATTTTTCTTTTTCTTAATTTTTTATCTCACTCAAATCTTTGCTGGTGAGTTGAAAAATAAGGATCAGGAAAAAAATCTGGTTTAAAGAGCATCTTAGTTCTTTTGGGATTTACTCTGCTACTCTGAAGATTGGATGATCAGTAGGTTTCCTTTCTGACTTTAATATTTTAGTATGCTAAGTGAATTTACAACTGTCCTCTGCAGACATCATACGTGAATTCTTTTTTTTTTTTTTTTTTTTTTTCAGTACTGGGGATTGAACTCAGGGGCATTCTACCTCCGAGCTATACCCCCAGCCCTATTTTTTATTCTTTATTTTGAAACCGGGTCTCACTAAGTTGCGGAGTGCCTCACTAGGTAGCTGAGGCTGGCCGCGAACCCGGATCCTCCAGTCTCAGCCTCCCGAATGCTGGGATTACAAGCGTGCGCCACCACGCCCGGCCATAAGTGAATTCTTGATTTCTTTCTCAGGGTCTCCCAGCAAGGCAGCTGTCATGCTGGCATCAAAAGCCCAGGTCCTTTATCCAGGTTGCCAACACTTGTGTTGCAAACTCCTATCCCATAATTTGGAGGTGCAAAGAAACCACTGTAGAACCCTCAAACAGTCTCCTTGGGAACCATACACAAACATCCAGTGGATTCACATTTTGTGACCATGTACAATTTCCAGTTTTTCTTTCTGCTATGAATTGACAAGGACTCATTCATTATTTTGGTCTAAAGTAGTCTGTTTTGTCAAGGTTCTGTGAGTATGCTAAATGTGGCATTTCTGTCTTCCTCACACTTTTATAGTTGGGATGAAGGTGCTCATTTCAAACTTTATTTATACTCATCTAACTTTAAAACTGCAAACTTGAATATGCAATTCCCTCCCCTTCAGTGCTTGAAGAACCTGTTTTCTGTGCTATGTACATTCACAGCACTTGAAGCTGTGTGAAGGGTGTGTAACTGTCTTGCACATTTAAAATTCACTGTGTACACATTGCTGAACAGTGCCTCACTAGGTGTAAACAACCTTAAATTGGTCCTCTAAATATTCCCCAGTGCCACGTGACTATGTTGCTTTTTTTTGTAGGTAAAAATAATCAGCATCTTAAGTATTGGAATTTCAAGCTCTGGTTAGTGATGATGTAATTACCCCCACTGCTCAAGCAGTATAATTTGAGGGCTTGGTTAAATTCTGGGAGTGATTCCAGTGGATTCTGTATGGGTTTCTAATTCATTGAGTAGTCAGACCTTGATGGAGGTGTCTGTGTAAGTCTGCTGGTGGGAATCTGGATTCTGGAAACTAACTCTGAAAGGAGATCAGTGAGTTTTGTGGAACTTTATAATAATTGGTCTGAATTTGCACTTAAAAGCAGATGCCTTAGCTTTCTGCGAACAAGAATATGTTGTCTCATAGTAGGACCATGGTGACACTTAAGGAATGTAATGTGAAGAGCTTCTATGGACACCGAGTGCTGCATGACAGGCTGATCTGACATAGATATGGTTAGATCCCAAAGCAGTGACCAGTCCACATCCACTTGTCCACTTGCCAGCATTCTGGCTGCCTCTGCACTCCTCCTCATTCTCATCTGTGTGAATGAGATCAGAGCCCCAGGGGCACAGTCAGCTTGCTCCTTCTGCTCACCTTTCCCTCAGCTGTGAACCCTCAGCCTGTTCTCTCCATCCTGACTACACAATCTGTTCCAATGTGTGTTGATTGCATCCTGACTTTACCTTCTCTAGTGCTTCCCTAGAATCCCAGCTGCTGACAGGTTTAGTCCTTGGACCCAGAAAATTCTAAGTAGCAAGGGAAGGTTTATTTCTCCTTCCCCCTTCACCTCCCTTCCTTATAATGCTTTGACCTTTAAGTTGCACCTGTGTTTATGTATTCTTAGTTTTATAAAAGTAGGAAAAATTTAAGCCTTCTCTCAGTATTTCACTGGAAGGCAGTGTAGGGTAAGAGTTGAGGGCAAAGGTTTCAGAACTTATCCAGATATGGAAATATTAATCTTTCCTTAATCTTGCACTCAGCCTTAATTGCACTTACTTTATCTGTAAAATAGTGCTAGTAATGTGGCCTCAAATGTTAAGTAATGTGTATGAAGGATGTAGGGTCTCTGATAAACCATAGGCAGCTGGTATTTCCTCAAAATCTAGTCTTCCACTTGGACTGTATGAGTGAGTCTTTAAAACTGGACAGTTTCTGGTTACCACCAGCCTCTCCCACCCAGCTGTGAACCGTCAGCCTGTTCTCTCCATCCTGACTACACAATCTGTTCCAATGTGTGTTGATTGCATCCTGACTTCCCCTTCTCTAGTGCTTCCCTAGAATCCCAGCTGCTGCCAGTTTTAGTCTGGACTCCTTCAGTGACCATTGTATGGACCTCCTTTTCTGCTGCTGGGGCATCCAACTGTTTGCATCTCTTTAACTTCACCACACATGCTAGAGTCTCCCAAGGGCTTCTGAGCACAGGTATTTATGACTCCCTGGCTCTGCCAGACTGTCCGGTCTTTCCCATGGAGGTTCTCTTGAACTCTGCTCCAGTTACACTTACCTTTATTTCAGCCTCTCTAAATACCAAGCCAGCTTGTGTCTTGGGACTTTTGTACATAGAGGTCCTTCTGCATGGAATGGTCTCTTATCTACTGTTTACATTTGTAGAGATTGTATTTTGGAAAGTTTCAAACTCAAAAGTTGCAAAAATTATATTGTTAAGTCATGTTATAGTTAGACATAAAATGCTCCCTAAAGAGCTCATTTATTAATGTTTGGAGCTGATGTAATTGAGTCATGAGGTTTGTAATCCTCATGATGACCCAAGGCAGTAGGATGTGGCTGCAGGTGGGTCTCTGGGGGTGCAATGGTTCCTCCTTGATTTCAGCCCCCATGATGTGAGGAGCAGACCCATATGCACTCCCTTTCTCTGACTCCTGCCACCTTGCCCTGAGATCCACAGTTCCCGGCCTCCCATGCACTAAGCCCCAAACTGCAGTTAATCTTCTTTCCTCTAAGTTGCATGGTCAGTCTTTTAGATTATACTGCAAGAATGCTGATGGGAAGAGGTAGCCAGTGAGACATAAGCAGATGGGGTCAGCTGGGATGGCCTGTTCCAGATGCTTTCCCCTGGAGCATGGCTCTTTCCCCTCTCTCTCTCTCTATGGCCTTCCTCATATGGCAACTTCACATCTCTAAAAAAATCTTCCTCTGTTTCCCATTTATGCTTTCTGTTTGAGTAGCTTCCAAGCAGGTAAGCAAGGGCTGAGGTTGTGGGGAATAATTTTAAAATCTCCCACCTGGTAACAATATACTGATCCTGCACATGTTCTTCATCTACTTTCATCAAATATGACCATTTCACACCATTGTTTATATCTCTCCAATGTGTGGCTTCTATCTTGTGTAAAAATACCCCATTCTGTTACAAAACACACAAAGAGAATAAAGCGAAGTCTAGAAGCAACTAGTTGGGAGTCACCTTTAACATAGAGGAGTAGCCAAGTAAAAGTGCTATGTGCATGTATGTCATGATCACTATGAAATACATCACGATGTGAGACGATAATGCACCAATGAAAGTTTAAAAAAAGAAAGGACGGGCAGGCCAGGAGACCTTCAATATGCTTCATAGATGAAATACACCTGAAGACCTCTAGGCAAGAGGTTTGCATGGGCCATGGGATACTCCATTGTTCTGTCTCCAGTTGGCCCCTTCAATGACATCCACACCAGCTCTTGTGCCTTCTGATCTAAAAACACAAAATTCACTTGGTTCCCATCAACTAAATTCAGAGGGTCCCTACCTACCCAGCACCAATCACTATTTTTCTCTTTAATCGTCTTGGTTGTGTGACTCACATTCTCAGTCATTTTTCTTAGAGAGCTATCAGAGTGATGGTCTTCTGAGCTCCTTCCTAATGATGGTGACTTTTATACTTGATAGAACATTTTTATACTTAAAGGTGAGTTTTGTTGGATATAAATCCTTGCTTCATGTTTTCTTTCCCTAAGTATCTTAATCATGTTACTCCATCTGCTTTCAGAACAAAGATTTGCTGCAAGAAAGTCTGAAAATGCTGTAATTTTCCTAGCTACTCAATGACTTCTCTAACATTCAGAAATTTTACTGGAATATATATTTGTCTAAGTCATTCTGATTTGATCTCCTTAGGTCATGATGTGTACTTCTCAGATATATTTTCAAATCTCTTGTTATATTGTAGGAAATCTTCTATGTATTATACTCTTTTAGAATTTGTTCTATTCCCTTGCTTTATTTTTCTTTATTGGGGGCTTCTTTATGAATCGTATATTGTATATGTTTTTGCTTGTCTTCAACACTTGCATCTTTCTTTCTTTCTTCATTCTTTTTGATTTTTGTAATCTTCCCCCTTGCCTTATTTTTCTTAATGTATTACTGTGGTGTTTGCTCCTGTGTCTTTTCCTGTTCAGGCTTACTTTTCATAATAATTTATTTCTTATATCTTGCTCCATTTTGAGTCTTGCCCTTCTTGTCTTAGAGTCTGTATTTATTGTGTTTTGCTTTTAGAATATGTACTATAATTTAAATGTCTTATTTTAAAAATAGTATATTAATACTTTTGCTCAGTTTTTAAAACATATCTTTCTGTCATGGTTTCTTTGTCTGTAAAGATGTTACTTTGCTTCTTTATTTCTTACTTGTTTTTGGTAATGAGACTTGAACCAAGGGATTCTATACCACTGAGCTACACCCCAGCCCTTTTTATTTTTATTTATTCATTCACTTACTTTTGGTACTGAGATTTAATCCATGGACACTCTACCTCTGAGCTACACTCCCAGCCTTTTTTATTTTGTGTTTTGAAACAGGATCTTGCTAAGCTACCACACCCTGCCTTTGAACTTTTGATCATCCTATCTGAGCCTCTCAAATACTGGAATTATAGGCATGCACCACCATGCCTGCCTGGATATTTCTTACTCTTATAATAAGTTTTGATGAGGCATGACCTCAATAATTTTCTGTTATTCAATTTTATGTGAATTCTGTTTTCCTGTAGTTTAAAAGAAAGTTTGTTTCAGCCATATTTTCCAACTTCACAGAACTCTTGTGTATGTGGTTGTGTGTGTATGTGTTTGTATGTGGGTATGTGTATGGTGTAAAAAAAACTGTAGTGGATTGCTTTTCTAAATGTTCTTTCCTCACTCTTCTTTCCCAATGTGATCACACTAGCAGTTTTTCTCACTCTCCTGGAAGTAGGTCCAGGCAGGGAGGTTTCAAGCATTCCTGGGGACTGGGCTTCCCTGGCTCCTGTCAGCCTCACCAGGGTTCTGAGGTATGGTTTCCCTTCACCAAATATCTAATTGACATCCGCCTTTATTTCACACGAATGTACCGTCTACTTCTGGATTTACTTTTCTGCACCACTGGTTTGTGTACCTACTTATGAACTAGTACACCATAGCTTTAATTATGGAGACTTTATGTTTTAATATCTGGTAGGATGAGTCTTAACTCATGACTTCTCAAAGAGGTTTCTAGTTATGCTTCTATGCTTATTTTTCTCTATAAGTTTTAGAAGAAACTTGTCCAGTTCTGTGTAGGAAAGAATTATGATGCCTGCTTATTCTTCTTGGTTTAAGATCTACTTGGCTAGTATCAATAAAGGCACAACAATGTTTTATACATGGGTGTGGAAGCTACAGAGATATTCAGAAGCAATGCCAACATCAGAGAGATGAGTAGAGACTCCAGGGGGATGACTGAAAGGGATTAGGGAATGGGGGGTGGGAACTAAGTCATACAGAATGCAATAGTAGAAATAATACTATGAACATATACAAAATTGCCAATTCCAATCTCAGAGACTTGGTGGGAAGGACAACAAGAGGTGCATGCATGTATTTCTCTAACACTCTATACCCCAATGTGATATAAAACTATAATTCATCCAATTAAAAAAAAAACTTTCCCATTTTGTATATACTTATTTAAAATTCTCTTGTAAGCAGCATATAGTTAGAAAAATTTGCATGCCATCTGACAATCTTGTTCTTTAGCTGAAGTTTGTATTTTATTGTATGTAAATGCTAATGCATTAGGTTTAAACCCAGTAGCCGTGGTTGTGGTTCTTAACATTGTCACCTGTTCTAGTGCAGTTGTACCTACTTGGTTTCTCTTCCCCTTCTCTCCTCTGCTGCCCTCTTTTAGAATGATTACTTTTTATCACATCTTTCTCTTTCTGTTACTCTGAACATTACAGATTGTACTAATTTTATTTTGACCACTTCCTCTAAATAAAGAATACACCTGTAACTTCCTGACTTCTAACTTTAATCAACAACTGCATTCTCCTCTTGGAGCTTTGGGCTTATCTCCCTCCTGATATGCCCTTCTTGCCATGGCATAAGCATATCCAACTCACACACACACACAAAAACCTTGCAGAGAAGCAATATTATTTTAAAATATAATCAGTACTTATTTTGGGAGAACCATCAGACTGTCACTCTTTCTATCCTTATTTTTGTTTCTCACTGAATATCCAGGACCAATCTCTTAGCATTTTCATTAGAGTCTGTATATTAAGGAAACAAGTTTCTTTTTTATCTTAAATTGTCTTCATTCTGCCATTTGTCCTTTCAAGAAATTTATGTAAGTAGAGAACTTCAAGTTGGCAGTTAATTTTATTCCAGAATATTGACTATATCTTTCCCTCATATTATGGCTCTCATTTTAGAGAAAGTGGCTGTAGTCTAACAATGGTCCCTTTGAAGGTAATGTTTCTCTTATCTCTGGTTGCTTATGATTTTAGTAGGATGGGTAGAAATGTGTTTATTTATGGGATTCAGTGAACTTCTTGAATTTATGTATATTTTCATCTATTTTGAAATGTTCTCATCCTTTTTCTCTAAATATTTTATCTTATCTTTGTTTCACTGTCTAGATAATTGTTATGATATATGTTATAATTCATCAATTTTCTCTTTACCTGTCTAATGCACTGTGAAGCTCATCTTTTCAGTTCTTAATTGTCAAGACTGCATTTTTTATTTTAAGTTCTCTCTAATTTACTATGTTATGTTGTAGTGTGTTTTGCTCTTAGATATTTTAATGCCTGTCCTTTATTTGTCTTGATATGGCAAGTGCATTTTAACAAGCTAATATTTTTGTGCATTACTTTCATTCTAAGAAATGAATCTTTTTCTTTATGTTCTAATTTAGGACAACAATTTTCAGCTGAAGATTCAGGTTTTAATTCCTTTCTCACCTCGTCTCCTCTGCCTTTCTCCCCCCTGCGGCGTTGGGCCAGGGGTGGGGACATTGACAATATAGGCAGCTACGATCTGCAATCACAAGATTTTAAATTATTTGCACCTTGAAAGTGTACATTCACTCAAAACAGATTGACTTCTCATTCCCCTTTACTGTATTAATTAGGAGTTAATCAAGAAAGAGAATGCTTTGATTATTAAAGAGAAATCACCCTAAAAGAACATGGGAAGGGCTGGGAGCATGCCAGTTAGAAAAATCTGGAAGTTGCACTTGAAATTCAGGGCTTTTCAGAACTTCCTGGGAGTTATTTTGAATGATCCAGGTTACCTGAAGCAAACATGTAAGACTCTCTGAATGAACCCTGACGGTCTTGGGATATCTGCACCTTCTGGAGACAGAGGAATCAATGCTCTGCTCTCTTTCTTTCGACCCTGCTTGAAAAGTTCTAGAGAATATAGCTCCTGGATTTCTGAACTCTTTACCATAAAGAAGGAAATAGAAAAGAGTCGGAAATGAAAGTAGGTTACCAAAAGAACACCAACATTCTATACCCAACTCATTTGGGTCTCAGGGTGATGCTTCTAGATCATAGAATAAACTCATTCCAAGGTCACAATTCTTGATAATTAGAGCAGGCTTGTCTTGCCCATATCCAGCTTTCCCTCATGGCACAGTGAATGACTTCTGCAGTTTCACTGATGCTACTTTAGAAACATCAACTGTTCTCAGGATGAAGGAGATGTGGCTTTATTTTTCCTTCTCGGAGCTTCATTCCATCATATTGCCTAATCTTCCACTCCACCCATTTGATACTTTGAACATTTATTTAAAGTTTTCCTCACTGCTAATGCTGATAGGAATCATGTATCACCATGTATAAACAATGAGAGTTCTGAATTCTCTCCAATAAGGATGATTTGTTACCCGTTGGTACAAGTAGCCCCTATAAGTCAGGTAAAGTAGAAGAAATAAAAAAAAATAGAAGGGAGACATAAAGGGAGGACAAGAAAATATAACTTTAATATAAAATCTATGGTAAGTTCCTTAGTACCCTTACTCCCCAGCCAGGCTTGTTAGTTCCAGGATTCTGGGTGAACTTATTAGTCTTTAATAATTAATTATCTTGAGTATTTTTTTACTATCTTCAAAAGAGTATCTACTTATCAGACAATAGAGACTACACAAAAGATTCAGAAAGGTGGCCAGACAACATAATGAAAATTTACTCACAAAAACCTTGAACTGTTAATTATCCAACCTAGGAACAGTTAAGAAGAAGAGGTATCTGTTAAACAGAAGACAGAGGTCACACAAACGATAATCTCCTTGGACACTGTTAACCATTCCACTTGTGAATGGTAAAACAAAAGAACAATCTCCTTGGGCACTGTTAGATGTTCCTGAATATAGTCTATTGATAAGAGAGTGAAGGCACCATAGAGACCCAGAACCTGAAAAATGAACAGAACACCTTAAATCACCCTGTGACTACCAGAATGATGGCATCCCCACATATCTCCTCCTACTCACTCTTCACAAAAGTCTCCTATGAAAGAAGCATGAACTCCCCAAATGTGCCTCTCCTACTCTGAGGATGGCCAACATTCTCCCCCAAATTTGTACTTACTAATTTCCTAAATGAATCTTTTTCTGTTTCTGACTGGCATGTGCTAAAATTATTTTCCTTCACATAATCCAAGGAGTTTTATTTCTTCCTCTCCCTCACTGGGAGATCCTCTGAACCCTTCACAGAATCAACTCTTCTCCTATGACATAACCACCTTCACTAATTTCTCCAAGAGGTGAAAATTAACAGAATATGGGATTTATGGCACTAATACCTTTGTGAGTGCAAGGTCCTCCTTAGAGAGTTCAGTGCATGATAGAAAAAATTGAGCTTTGTTCCAGTGATTTCAAACTCTATACCCAAATTGTTCTTTTTTTTTAGTTGAAGAAGATTCATCTGCTTTATGTGTCCCCGAAACTTATAAATAAAATACATAATGAGAAAAGTGAAAGAGAAAAACAAGTTTGAGAAAGTTTGAGAGATTTGGCTTTTCCAGAAAAATAATCCCATAAATAAGATAGAAAATTACTTTTAAATAAAAATAAAAAACAAGGTGGTCTTACGCTTGAGCAAGTCTAAAGACTCAGACTGACATCACCTAAACATTTTTGAAGGGTGCACAGAAATTCATGCCATTCTTTGCCAAGAGCAGTTCCAAATAACACTGCAACTTCCAGGAGAGCTATGGAAAAGAATCATCACACCAAACTAGATAGTTTCCATGCCAACTAGATCCCAAAGCTGCATCATTCACAGCCAAAGAGAACTTCAAAGCCTTATGGAATTGGGTCATTAACAGGAAAAAAGTCCTCGTGCCCAGAATAACTTTGATAAAAAGTATTCCACCTGAACAGAAAAAGTCGATAATGAGTTAAAGACTCTTTATTAGCTCTAAATATGTTCACTTCAGAAATGTTGAGTACAACACTTCCCCCTTTTTATTCTAGCCAAGTGTCTTTTGTAAAGTGGAAGGCTAAAAGTCACCACTGTAGAATTTTATCTCTCTTTGGAAAGTACATGCCCATACTAAGAAGTATCCCACATATAATTTCTTTATACTTTTATTGATGCATTGTAATTACACATCATAATGAGGTTCACGCTGATTGAAACATACATGTATACAGCACTTGGTTGTGTTTCCATCCAGGTACTATTTTAAAAGGTAAATTAGAGGAGAGAATGAACTCTGGGGAACAGAATGCTCTTCACAATTAAAAACACAAATTTAGAGAAAATTATAAAAATACATTAACTTTTGCTTTCAAGGAGCACTTGTTAACTGCCTAATGTGTATGTACCCAGTGCTTTTTTTGCCTCATTTCTTTGTTCAAATATAGTCATCACTGGAAATCCATGGGGCCTGGGTTTCAGGTTTGCTCATGGACACCAAAATCTGCAGATTCTCAAGTTCCTTATATAGAATAGCATAATATTTGCATATAACCTATTTGTACCCTTCCATACACTTTAAATCATCTCTAGATTACTTGTAATGCCTACTGTAATGTAAATCCTGTGTAAATGGTTCTTATGCTATATAATCTATGGAATAATGTCAGGGAAAAAAAAGTCTTCATACGTTTAGTACACACAGCATTTCTTTCAGGTGTCTTCAGTCTGTAGTTGGTTGAATCTTTGAACGTGGAGTTCACACCCGTGGAAGGCTGACTGTATCAGTATAGGGAGCAGACAAATGTTTCAGGGTACATCCAGGGGAACCTAACCCACTCTCCTCCTTGGTGACTTCTAAAGTACCAGGAATGAGTTTGACTGGGCTCAGGGAACTGAAAGATGAGCATGCGCCTGACAAGGGAGCTCAGGAGCTATAGCATCGGGGGCT
>PVLC010029739.1:0-20005 GCA_004027655.1 Graphiurus murinus
GTGCACCACTATGCCCAGCTCCTTATTTTCTTTTTAATGTAAGGATATTCCCTCTTTCATTCTTGACGCTGGTAATTTGTGTTTTCTTGCTTTCTTCTTGATCAGATTTGTGGGGTTTATCTATTTTATTAATTTTTTCAAAGAACCCACTTTTAAGCTGGGTGCTGTGGCACACAGCTGTAATCCCAATACTTGGGAGGCTGAGACAGGAGGATCACAGGTTTGAGGCCAGGATGTAACTTAGATCTTGTTACAAAAAAAAAAAAAAAGAATGGCTGGGGTGTAGCTGAAAGGTGGAAGGTCCCTGGGTTTTCTATTTTCTTTCTTTTATTATCCTTGTGTATAGAATGGGGGAGTGTATTTTTATTTATTGAAATGTAACTCACATAACATAAAATTTGTTCTTTTGAAGTATATAATCTAATGGTATTTTTAGTGTAGTCACCAGGTTGTACAACAATTGCTGCTGCCTAATTCCAGAATATTTTCATCCTCAGACAGGAGGCCCCATTCCCATGAACTGTCACTCCCTCTTCCCCTCCTGTGGTCCCCAGCAGCCACTCATCAGTCTACTTTCTGCCTCTATGGACTTGCCTATTCTGAACACTTCGTATAAGTGAAATCATACAATATGTGGTCTTTTGTGTCCAACTTCTTTCATTTAACATGATTTCAAGATTAGGGTTTAGCTTGCTTTTCTTTTCATAGCTTCTTAAAGTCAACATTTAGATCATGGACTTTATACTTTTCTTCTTTTCTGCTACTAATATTTAAAACTATAAATGCTGATTTGTTACAGTTTTGTTATCATTAAATTCGAAATGTCCTAAACTTTCTCTTTTGTTTACTTCTTTGACAATAGGTTATTAAGAAGGGCATTGTTTAATTCCAAGTAGTTAGAACTTTTAAAAATACCTTATATTGCTACAGATTTCTAATTGAATTCCACCATGGTCAGAGAATATCTCTGTAGGACGGCAGTCTTTTGAAATGTAGTGAAACTCGTTCAGTTTCCCCGCATAGGATCTGTCATGGTGAATGTACCATATGTATTTAAGAAAAATGGTTGATGGGGTTGATGTCAAATCTTCTGTCACCCCAGTGATTTTCTTGTCTGGTTGTTTGTAATTACGGCTTGTAACAATACTTTCTTCCCCTATGAGGAGCACATCTCCAGTGTCTTAATGACAGCTGATGGCACAGCAGGATGAAGGAATTCAATTCAAAATGAGTCAGCTAGACATGTGTGTCAATTTGGACATGTGTGTCAATCCTGACATGTGTGTCAATCCTTGTGACGACTTCCTAATAAGCAGGACTATGAGCAGGGCTCGGCCCACTGAAATCATGCAAGGCATATGATTTCAAAAGAAGGGACACGTGACATTTCCCACTTTGCATTATTATATTATGGAAATTTGAGGTGCTTTGGGTTTTGTTTTCACATTAAAAATTTCCTGAGACAAATAATAATAATAATAATAATAATAATAATAATAATAATAATAATAATGTCAGCTTAAAAAAAAAAAGCAGCGATGGCTTAAGTTCCTTAAATACTGTACTCTCTGAAACTCAGCAGCAACTCCGAGCCAACCCTGGTTTCCTGGGTCTCCCTCAGGCAGAGGTGGCCCTTTCATTTCTCCAGCTCTCAGCCAAACAGAGGCCCCTTCTGCTTGCCACCCTTTATTTTACACTCTTATCTTTGAAATTATTTAAATACAATGTCCACTTCCACTCATTTATTTCCCCTTCTCCCACCCTGCTAGCACCCAGGTGCACACAACAGAGACTCAATCGTGGCTCACGTGTTCATCTGAAAGGCGGGGACGGGCAGGGGTCACTAGCCCCATCTCTCTGGTTCCGCTCAAACCCTTGCTTCTTCTAGGCATTTATTCTGACTAATATTCCTGGCTCCCACTCTTTTGGACTCCAGCACAGAGGCAGGGGGGGAGTCTGGTGTTACCTTGGAGCCCAGGACCGTGCCAGCCACACACTTAGCAACCGCTGGGTCTTGGGTTCCCCCAGCACTGTGACAGATGGAGGAGCTTGTGGCCCTCGTGATCTGCAAGCCGCGAGGAGCACCCATTCTGTGCCAAGCACTGGGAATACAAGGAGGCATCATGGGAGGGTGACTGTGTTCACACCTTCCAGTGGGGTAAAAATATTGTCAAAACCGCGGTGCTGATTTTATCCTCAAGTTTGGCTTAAAAAAAAAAAAGCCAATGAGTGAAAACTGACCTTCAATTAGCAGATGAGAGAAAAAGCAAAGAAAACCAAATAGAAACAAGGACTTTAAGCTGGTGTCTGGAGGGTGGGTCTGTCTGGGCAGGAAGCAGTCATGGGCCGAGGGCAGCACATCAGCACATGGCGTCCTCTGTCTCAGGAGACCTGGAACTGTCAGTGAGCGGCAGGGATCACTGCCTGGCGCCGCCTGGGCCGGGCCTGGGCCGCAGAGGGGCTGCGTTGCTAACTGACCAGCCGCTCCCTCAGTCCTGCACCCGAGCACACGTGCACCTCTGCTTCAGGTCTGCCCGGTGCCAGGCACGCCACCGCCCCGAGGCGCCCACCTGGATAGTTATGGCTCCAGTGTCTTCAGACCCGCATCTCCGTGTCTACCAGAATTCAGAGAGTCAGCAATGTGTAGGAGTCCAGAGGAAGACCAGCTATTTCCTGTCTCCCAAATCCCGGGATCCACAGTGGTCACCAGGGCCTCTATCCACTCCCGCCCTTGTCCCGTGCCCTCCTTTCATCCCCACGTGCACAAGGCTTCTCCCTGAGCCCCGGCCTGCAGTCCTGACCCCAGAGTGTTCTTTCCCGAGCCAGATCTTCCCATCCATCCTCCTGCTAAGAGCTTCTGGGCCTCCCCTTCATTTACAAAGCAAAGCTCAAACTCTACAGTGTGATACTGAACCCTGGGTTTGCACCCGCGTCCCCCACCTCTAGTCTCCCCTGCGCACCCCCAGCTACCAGGACCCATGCCTCATCTCCGTACTACTGCACCAGTCTCAGCCTCTGCCAGGAACGGGGCCATTCGTGGGCTTTGTCTTTGCCCCAAAGCTCTCACTATCCCCCAGGCGCCAGCTTAAACAGCAGCCATGGCCCAGTGAAAACCCCTCCCCGGGCTCTCCACTTCTGCTGGGCTAGGGTTGTTTACCTGTGCTCCCTCTACCTTCCCCGACTCCCTCTGGCTCACCCCACAGGCAGCCTCTGGGCCTCCAGGTTTCAGTGGGTTCCCTTGCCATGCACACTCTGCCTCGGCCCCCAAGCCTCCCTCTCCATGGTACTCTGCACACTCACAAGGACGGTGCAATGCTCGCCTTGCCCTTGAGGTTGTAAAACCAGGTCTGTCTCTTGCTGTCCTCCCAAGGCCTGGAAGAGTGCCGGGCCCACGGCTGGCCCTCAGTGAATATTTGATATTTACTCTATCGAATTGAATCCTTGACTTACAAAACACATTAAAATGGAGCTCTGAATAAACTGGGAAACAATTTATGACACTGATGAGACATTTGGGAAATTGACCACAGGCTGAATATTTGACAGTATTAAAGAATTGTTAATTTTTTTAGGAATGATGAAGCATGTGGGTTTTAAAAAACCTTTGCTGGGCATGGTGGTGTGTGCCTGTAATCCCAGTGCTTGGGAGACTGAGACAGAAGGATGGCAGGCTTGAGGTGAGCCTCAGCAACTTAGAGACCCTCAGCAACATAGTGAGACCTTGTTTCAAAATAAAAAATAAAAAGGGCTGAAGGTGTAGCTTGGAGGTAGACTGTTCCTGAGTCTAATCCCCAGTACCAAAGTAAATAAATAAATAATTAATTTAAAATCCTTGTCTTTTATATCCATGCACCAAATATTTACAGATGAAATGATACGGTGTTTTTTTTTTTTTTTTCTTCAATATAATTGGGAGTAGGGGTGGGGGTTGAAACCAGGTTGGCCATGAGTTGGTGGTTGTTGAAACTGAATGAGATTCTCTCAACTCTTGTATACATTTGAGGCTTTTTATTGTAAAAAGTTAAAAACAAAAACAAAAAAAACCCACAAAGTTTCAGACCCAAGGATGGGTGTAGGTGGGAGAGAGGGGGCTTTTGTGTTACTAGTAAGGGCAGAAGAGAGAACTAAGCCTTTGCTGTTCTAGGAAATTATTTTTGAGTCTATTCTCTCTGTGCATTTTTGGAAGCCTTTTCTTTTTTTTAATGAGATCCTTTGTAGCAAAAGATAGTTTTATAATCATTTCCATAAGCATGAAAATACACCCCTCTTATCAGCAGGAAAAGCCCAGGGGATTCTCTGGGTGCTCTCAGCTGGGCCCCATGTGCTGGGGCTGGCTCTGGGTGGGAGGAGGTGGGAACATGAGCTCCCTCCCCCTGGGGGGGCTTTAGCCAGAGGCCTCCCCAGGGTGCAGAGGGCACCGAGGCTGGGAAGAATGGAAGACACTGAGACACATTCCCTGGGCCAATGGCGAAAGAAAGCACAAGGCTGTCCCCAGCCAGCCAGGGTCTGCAGAGGACCCTCTATTTACTGCCATCACTGCGCTCCCCAGAGTGGCTTCCGGAAGGCAGGCCCAGGCATCCAGAAGCACTTCAGGGGTGACACTAGGTATTCTGCCTCCTCTACCAGGGATGGAAGAGAAGTTCCCAGATAAAAGTCGTATTTATCATCAAGAAGGAGAGCAGCCCCTATTTCACTGGGGAAAACACACCTAATGTGGAATGTGAGGGAGTCCCTGCAACAACAGGAATGGGAACCTTGTCCCCAGTGCCCAGGGTGGGTCCCGGCCTCTTCCCGGCACCGTCACCCTGTGCGGCTTTCCTGGCTGTCCCTGTCATGCTCCAGCCTCTGCTTCAGCCAGGGGACTGGCTGCCCAGACACTTCCAGCTGGGATTCCCCCTCTGGCCTCCGGCCCCTGGCCCTGTGTCACTCACCCCCAGTGAATTATCCTTCCCTGTCGACCCTCCCTCACCTCCTGCATCTCCACGTGTGCAAGCAGGAAGGTCATTCAAGCTCCAGCCCAAGAACTTCTCCTGGGGCCCCAGCCTCTTGCCCCCTTTCACGGAGCCTTCCCTGTTCTCTGCAGCTCTGAGGGAGCTGCCAGCCTCTGAGCATTCTTGCAATTTACCAGCGAGGCTCAGAATGAGCATGCTCAGTGAAGAGGAGGTCTGCACACAGCCCCCCTTGCTTCCCACTTGTGGACAGGAGCTGGACTCCCCAACAATGGCTAGAGGATGAGGTCAGACTCCCTCTGGGGCCCTAGAAGATTTTCTGATCTGGGGAGGTCAACAGAAGGAGGATGAGCCTCCAGTTCCTTGATCTCTGTTAGGAAGTTCTGGGGTAGAGTTTCCAGTTGGGGAGCTGAGCCGGAAAGTTGGCTATGCCACAGTGGAAGAATTTCAGCCCCTTCAACAGAGAAGACCCCAGAGACAGAAGCCGCATCTCACTCCTCTTGATGACCAGTAGGGCTCAGCTGGGATCCAGTCCCTGTCTTGAAGGTGCTCGGAAGGCACTGTGGCGCATGGAAGTGTGACAACTTCCTAAAATACAACATGCCAAAGCCTCGGGAGAATGTACAGAGCACTGCCAGGGAAAGGGAAGGCTTCCTGGAGGAGGAGGCAGCATGTGAGCTGGTCTTGAAGGATGCACAAAATTAATGGGAATTCTCAAGGTGGAGGGTGAGGATCATTCGAAGAACACATCTCAAGGCGTGTAGGTATAGAAGGGGACTGGCTGGAAGTTTGGTGCAGTGGGTGTGCAGTGGGGTGGGGCATGAAGAGGAGTTGGGATACCCCCCCCCCCAGGAGAGCCTTGCTAGAGCGGTCCTCTGTGCCTGGGGTTCGCAGTGGCTGAGCCAGACCAGGTAAATTCCATAGAGGCCAGATTCAGCCTTTGGATATCACTGTCTCACACATAAAATCCTCAACCTTGTGCTTTGGCAAGAAGGGCTGGCTGGCCCCCGTCTGTCCCTAGGTCCCCGCTTGATGAGGTCCCCATGCCTGGGGGCTTGCAGAGCTGAGCACTGGACAGAGGGTGGGCTGGAAGAACTCAGAGGCCCTTCCCACCCTGAATTCCATGGCTCCATCATTGATGCAGGGAATTAAGTTAGAGCTGAGAAAGGACAAATCCCTCTCTGAGTAATATGTAGGGTCAAGACAGCTCCTTCCCGGACAGCCCACTCCCGCTTAATTCTGAGGACCGCAGGCCTCTGAGGTCAATGGGGGCTCTTGTCTGCAGCTTGCTAATGGGAGACTGAGGCCCGAGGCCTGGCGGCCTGCAGGCGTGACTGGGATTGGAGTCCCGCCTCCCTGTATCTCCATCTAGGCCAATGAGACTGTAACCACTGGGGGCAAGGGCTGTGTCTGCTTCAGCCCAGGGTCCCAGGCCTGTCCCTCACCCCGCTTGGTGCTGGGCTTCCCTGCAGGGGCCTAGGAGCTTGGGCCCATGCCCTCTTGACCACTTCCAATTTCTGTTTTTTCCTGCAGGGCATCTGCTTGGATTCTAGCAGTCGTTCGTGTCAGGAAGTCTTGCGCAACATCCTAGAGTGGGTCAGTTCTCTCCAAGTTGTTGGTGTTGTTATTTTGGGGTGCCTGTGGCCGTCAACTGCTGGATGTAGCAGGTGATTGGCTGAGGCCTCTCTGGTTGTAATATAGAACACTTTCTGGAAATCTGCTTGTCATTTGCCTATATTCCTACTGCCCAACCCCCCTTTCCCCAGAAGCGCTGTCTATTGCAGTCTGCAGATGTGGAGCCTAGAAAGGGATTTCTTTTCCAGGCTACAGGACAGAGGCAGCAAATAGGCTAATTTGGGGGCGGTCAGGCTCAGTGTTCCAAGAAAAAGGCTGGGTCTCAGATGGACAAGGCGCTCACCCCAGGAGACTTGGAGGAGATAAAAGAGCTTGCAGGATTGAGCCACCAGGGAGAGGTCCTGCAAGCTGGGGGCCGCTGTAGCTCAGCCCCTCCACCACGGAGACCTGCATGCAGGTCTCGCTACATCTTGGTTTCTCTGCTTACAAGTGGGACTGGCCACACACAACACTGACTGTAGCAGCAGAGCAACCTGGGGCTAAACAGCGAAGCACTGTGCCACGTTTTGCAGATGAAACAAGACACTTGTTTTTCTAAAGCTGCTAGGAGCTGGCAGGTGGCATGCAGAGGGGCAGGGCGCTGCAGAGAAGACAGTCATGGCTGGGCTGGGAAGCAACAGGTGGCCAGTCCTCCTCCTGTCCCCCTGCCTGCCCTCCTCCTGCCAACAGATTGCTGCTTTTACCTCCACCCTCCCAACCCTCTGAACAGCAGTCTACAGCTTGACAACCCCGGGTCTTGGGGTGGGGAGAGTTATGGGGGTGCCCAGCATTTCTTCTAGAGCATTCTGAGGTGTTGCCATATCTCACCCCTCCCTCCTGGCAGAGCTGCGACACGGAGTCCAGTTCAGGCTAGGGGCTCACCTGTCATTTGTCCACCCCACCCTCGGATCCCTCTCTGGGAGGAAGACCCCGGCCGTAGGCACTGACAGTCTCTGGGTTGGGCTGTGTCCAGGCAGAAAGGCTGAGGCGTGTGGGTAGAAGGCAGAGGAAAGCCTACCCTGCCCGTCCTCTTGGAAGTCCTCGGGGTTTCCACTGTCCTGGGTGAAGTCTGGCCTTGCCTCCCCAACTCTGCTGCACAGAGCCTGGGTTCCCGCGTCCCGGCCCCTCTCCCAGCCTTGGGTACACTGTTCCCTCTGTCTCCTCCATATCACCTCCCACCCTGCTGCCTCCAGCCAGGGAATCCCTTGGGCTTCAGCTGAGGGTTGCCTCCTCCCAGAAGCCTTCCTTGCCTGTCGCCCCTAGCCCAGGTTAGGGATCTGCCTCCGTAGCTTGCATGCTGCTCTTGTTCCAACCTGTCTGTGTCACACACCTGCCTACTTGTCTTCCCAGTGCTGCCCCTGCCCCACCAGCCATGGGTCCTCGAGGCCAGGACCTGGGCTACTCTCGGCTTTGTTTCTCACCCCCAGCCTTGGTACAGGGTAGAGCATAATAAGCAGTGGCTGAACGTGTGAGTTGAGTGAGGGAAGATAGGAAGAGGGTCAGCAGAGGAGCTTGCAGGGTCCCTGCCCAGGAACGTAGCAGATAAGAGAGAAGCCCACAGTGTCCCCACCGGGGCCCAGAGAGCCCCTGGCTGCCCCGGGTTCTGCCATCTACCCTGCTCGTTGAGGTCCAGACCTCTTATCTTGCACCCAAAGAAGCCAACCTGTAGGAGGGGGAGGAAAAGAGGGCCCCGGAAGGCTCTGTAGGGCCGGGTCCCTCGGGCTGGTGTGGGCTCACACCCAGTCCCTGAGCCCCGGTGTGGGCTCCTTGCTTTTGTCTTTCTGAACAGGGGGCTCTGTGTCCTGCCCGGGTACCCTCACATTCACAAGCGCAAGGAGAGAGAGACGTGGAAACACAAGACTGATTTTCATGAAGTCTCGAGGACCATTCAGGCCACGCACAGGTGGGTACCTGTGCCCAATCGTGGCCCAATCCCCAGCCTGTCTGGTCCCTATCCGTTTGCAGGGCAGGGGCTGGGCCTTTGGGACAAGGGCTCCCCTACCTCGGAAAGTCACTTTGGCGATCCGGTCACCCTTGCCCCGCAGCTCCGAGACGGTCTTGAGGTGGACGAGCAGGGCCATGCTGGCGTGGAGAGCCCGGCACTGCCAGGCAGAGCAGCCTGGAAGGAGCTGGCTGGTGGAGCGCGGCTCGCACGCCTCCCTCCTCTCCCCGCAGCCGCCGCCGCTGCCTCCTCCCGATGCTGCCCACAGAGACCAAGGCAACCGAGCTGAGCTGCTCCTTCCAGAGACTCACGGAGCCCCCGCCCCTCCGAGTTGTCAGCCCGGCGTGTGTGTAACTGTGTGTGTGTGCCTCCTCGTGCACACAGCGAGCAGCCTGGGGAGTGTGCATGCTGAGCCGGAATTCATTATTCAGCAGCACTGCCTCCCAGATGAAGCGCTGTCCAGCTTCAGGTGTCTTCTTCCAGCTCTTGGATTGCAGGCTCCTGCCCACCCCCAGCAGAGCAAGCTCTGCCACCGGGAACTGGGATGGCAGTGGGCATGGGGCGGGGGCACCCCCTCCCACAGGGTCAGGACCCTCATAGTCAGTGTGCACAGGAGGCTGGGCTGCGGCACTGGTGTTTGGGGATGATCCATGCTGCCTCCTGCAGCCTGAGTTCACCACCAGGTTCCTGGTTCCTGCAAGGCTCAGGGAGCCTGACCCACCTTGCCTGCTGCTCCCGATGGATCACTCGGTGTCATATAGAAATTCTAAGCCAAGGCTTGCCGACTAGAAAACCAGCATCGGCCAGGCAGCAGCAGGGCAATGCCTACTGGTGGGTCCCTCAGAAATACAAGCATCAAGAGAAAAAGAGGTGAAGCCAGGCACAGTGGTGCACACCTATAATCCTAGTACCTGGGAGGCTGACACAGGAGGATTGCAGGCTCAAGGCCAGCCCCAGCAATTCAGCGAGATGCCTAGCATAAAAAGGTTTGGGGATGTAGCTTAGAAATAGAATGCCCCTGGATTCAATCCGCAGAACAATACAGAGAGAGAGAGAGAGAGAGAGAGAGAGAGAGAGAGAGAGAGAGAGAGAGAGAAGTATACTTGACCACCTGTCCCCTGCCCTGGATTGTTCCTGAGAGGCTGAGTTCTGACCTCTGATGCTGGGGTCATGGCATCTGAATCTCAGGAGGCTGAGAGGCTAGGGAAGCTGCTCAGGGGGGAGCTGAGGACCAGGCTGGGCAGGACAGGAGAGGCCTGACTGCAAAGACTGCAGAGGCTCCTGTTCTGCTGGGGACAGTGCTCAAGGATCAGGGCCCTAACCTAGCCCCATCCCAGGGCTGGGGACCAGGCAGGCTAGGGGACGTGAGACAGCTGATGTGTGTTTTATAGGAGGAGAACTGTCCTGCTCCCTGCTCTAATCAACCACTAAGAGGTGAGAAAAGGGACATCTGCGGCAGAGTTTCCAAGGAACAAAGGAGAACTGTCCCCCTCCTTCAGGAGCGGCTTGTAGGGACAGGGACTGTGGGGGCTGAGACCCCCAGCCCTGAGCCAGTGCAGGCTGCTCGGCCCATTGCTCTCGACATTTGCTCCTGGTGGGACAGCCTCTGCTCCACCCCTACTTCTTGGCTTGCTGGGTGTCCATTCCTGGAGGTACTTTTTCACCAGCACCCAAGTGACTAGTTCCCCTCTCATCCCGCAGGATCTTGGGGCGGCCCCATTTGCCTCTTCCCCCGCTAACCCCAGGGAGGCTCTGTCACACGGCATCTTTGCACCCCAGAGCCTCAGAGTATTCTGCACATAGCTTGATGCCCGATTAATAACGATAGGATAAAAGGTTGCATCCATGACCTATTGACACAGAGTCTAGAGGTTTAAAAAGAGAAATATTAAACTTTCAGTGTGGTAAGCAGAGGTTACTCCCTCTGAGTTCCAGCCTTTTTTTTATTAATTTGATATTTTGAAAAAGAGTCTAAGCTGGATGTGGTGGTACACGATTGTAATCCCAGTACTTGGGAGGCTGAGACAGGAAGATCCAGGTTCGTGGCCAGCCTCAACTACTTTAGTGAGGTCCCCCACAACTTAGTTTCAAAATAAAGAAAAAATAGGACCGGGGGTGTAGCTCAGAGGTAGAATGTCCCTGGGTTCAAATCCCAGTACCACAAAAAAAGGAAAAAGGGTCTAAGTTGCTAAGGGTCTCTCTAAGTTGCTGAGGCTGGCCTCAAACCTGTGATCCTTCTGCCTCAGTTTCCCAAGTGCTGAGATTACAAGCGTGTACCACCACACCTGGCTTGAAATTTTCTTTTCTTTTTTTTTTTTTTTTTTTTTGCGGCACTGGGGATTGAATTCAGGGGCATTCTACCTCTGAACTACACCCCCAGCCCTGTTTTTTATTCTTTATTTTGAAACAGGGTCTCACTAAGTTGCGGAGTGCCTCACTAAGTAGCTGAGGCTGGCCGTGAACCCGGATCCTCCGGTCTCAGCCTCCCAAATGCTGGGATTACAAGCGTGCGCCACCACGTCCAGCTTCCTCAGCTTCGAAATTTGCTTTTATTGAATAAAACTGAATGTCCAATCGTTAAAAAACCAGGTAAGTTTAATGTCTCTTTTCTTTTTTAAATAAATTCTCCACCACTTTCCATCCATGAAGTCAATAGATTATCTGTGTTTGTAAGGCTTGGCAGTACTCAGAAAAAAAGAATACCAAGGCCTTCTGGAGGTTCTGTCCTGAAAGGGGTGACTTTCATGAGGTCTTTTACAGCCTTCTACATGTTTAGGGAAAAGCCCACTAGCCTGGCTTAGGCAAGGCATTGAGTTTGTTTGTTTGTGGTACTGGGGATTGAACCCAGTGGCATTCTACCTCTGAGCTACACCCCCAGCCCTATATTTTATTCTTTATTTTGAAACAGGGTCTCACTAAGTTGTGGAGGGCCTCACTAAGTAGCTGAGGCTGGCCTCGAACCCGGATCCTCCTGTCTCAGCCTCCCAAGTACTGAGATTACAAGCATGTACCCCAATGCCAGTCTAAGGCATTGAGTTTTGCAGAACCTCAGGTTCCACTTCTATAAAATGTCAGCAATTCCACTTAACAGGCCTGGGCAGAGTTGGGACTCTTCTGAAACCTCAGTCAAATGCCAGGCTGGACCCTGAGCAGAAGAGCCAGATACTGGGGAATCTGGACAAGTGGGCATGGGGCGAGGGAGCCATGCCCAGTGCTATCTGGAGGCCAGGAATGGAGGACACCACCTGGTCCAGGGTGGCTGGAAAGCCCTCCCTGGAGTACGTCACACCTGAGCCCAGGGTTGCTCTCTCAGCCACTTTTCCTGATGTTTTTCTTATTGCCCAGTGGTTTCCTAGAGCTCCCAAGGAATCGGGGCGCTGCGAGCAGCCCTGCAATGGGATGGCTCACGGGCCTGAGCCTCCTCCCAAGCCGGGCCCGTTTTGTCTTTTCTCACCACAGCATTCTGCAGTGGACAGGACACTTTGCCAGCCCTACAAGTTCCCACCTCGGTCCTGCATCAGCCTCTGCACTCGTGGGTACGAGGGCGATCTGCGGGCGTCACACAGCAGCGCGCGCGGCGATGGGGACGCATCATCGGGGTGCACCCCGTGGGGCTGCTCCAGGGAGGGACTGCGAGAAGGATCCGCAGTCCCGAACGCGCGGGCAGCTCGGGACTGGACTCGCGTTGCCAGGGCGCGGTTGCCCGGTGACCCGAGGGCTGTTTACCGTCTGGCTCAAGCGGAGCAGCGCTGGGGCTCGCCGCACGCTCGCACCATGGCCTCCCGCGGCGCCGGCACTCTGCTGACCGAGTTCAATGCCGCCTACGTGCCCCCCAGCCTCATGCCCGGGTAAGCCACCAGAACCCAAGGGTCAGAACCACCGCGGCGCCCCTCCACTCCTCTTTCCCCCACCCCAGGTTGCCCAAGCTCCGCCCTGCGTTGCACCTTTGGGGCTTGAAGGAACCCGCCACTTTTTCACCAGACTCCCTGGCCTTCCTGGAGGTTCCCAGACTCTCAGAGCAGACATTGGGCGGGTTTGAGCAGGGGCTCAGATTCTCTTTGGTAGAAGTCCGTCTCTGAAAGCAGGGGCAGAACCAGCCCCGAATAACCGGACCTCGGGCTGGTGGAGCCTGAGCTCAGGCGACTCGTGGGCTTTGAGATCTGGAGACACCTCAGACAGTAGCCGGACACGCCTGTCAACAATGTGAGAAGCCAGGCATAGTGGTGCACACCTGTAATCCCAGTACTTGGGAAGCTGAGACAGGAGGATCTCAGGCTTTGAGGACAGCCTTAGCAATATAGTGAGATTCCAGGCAATCTAGTGAGACCCAGTTTCAAAACAACAAAAAAAGAAGGCCTGGGGTGTAGCTTGGAAGTGGGATGCCCCTGGGTTCAGTTCTCAGTACCGCCAAAAAAAAAAAAAAAAGGAGGGAGTCCCTGAAAAAGGAGCAGGACAGTGCGGGCCGCCCAGGATTCAGGTGAGATTAGTATCTGTGGTGGAAGGGTGGAGACAGAGCTGGTGGGTGCCAGCTGGCAGAATCTGGCAGGGTAGGGTGGCAATACTTGGTGGACGATAGTGTATACTGTATACCTGAATTTGCAGATGGGCTTTGTTGATCTCACTTTATCTCTACAGAAGTTTCTATTTGAAAGCTTTCCAGCCCTGAGCGCTGCCTGGCTTTTAGCAGTTTCAAATGCAGGGCCAGCCCTACCTTTCTTTTCTCTGAATGTTTCCAAACTCCAAACATCTAAAATGCAAGCCTGATGGCTCTCTCCCAATCTTTGGCCCTTTCTTCTAAAGTGTTTGATTTCCGCTCCCAACTTCTTCTTCCAGGATGTGTTTGTGTTATCTCTCCTACCAGTCCGCCTGGACTTGGGGGATAGGGACAGGATTCAGAGCTGTCACCAACACAGTGGGCCCAGTATTAGCAAGTTGCTATAGAAAGAGTGAATGAAATTGACATCTTGAGAGTTGTACAGACAGGGTTTCCAAATGGGTAAGAAAAATACATACTGTCTCCTGCAAACTGAATAGACTGCAAAATCAAAAGACCTCACCGTACCTCTTATATACAGTTTGAACTGTTTTCAAACAGACTAAGCAAGACATGGAGGGACTTGTATTAACATCATTTCCAGAGACTATACATGCAAAAGTAGCTGTTACTAGGGGCTGGGGATCTAGTTTTCCCCCAGCCTACCTGTGGACAGGACCTTTCTCTGGGTCTTGGACAGCTCAAAAGCTACTTTGGAAGCCGGGCGTGGCGGTGCACGCTTGTAATCCCAGCATTTGGGAGGCTGAGACCGGAGGATCCGGGTTTGCGGCCAGCCTCAGCTACCTAGTGAGGCACTCCGCAACTTAGTGAGACCCTGTTTCAAAATAAAGAACAAAAAATAGGGCTGGGGGTATAGCTCATAGGTAGAATGCCCTTGAGTTCAATCCTTAGTACCACAAAAAAAAACCCCAAAAGCTACTTTGGTTTTCACCAGACAAAGCTGATTTACCAGGTCACAGAAATTTTCTGCAACCAAGCCAGGGGTGTGGGAAAAGGAGCCTTAGGATTTGCCTGTTCATTCCTTCATTCATTTAGACTTTCACTTGAGAAGTCACTCAGCACAGAGTGCTTGGGGTGTGCCAGGTGTCGTGTTAAGATGCTGGGGAGACAAAGACAGACGAGTGGGGGGCTGCCCTGTGAGGTGCAAACACTTAGGGTAAGTTCAAATCCCTCCTTGCTGCCTTGGCTAGTGGTGTTTTGCACCACATTCTAGGTGTTTGATAGGAGGTTTGGTTTTATACATTGAGATTGTTTTTCACTTAAGCCTTCCACAGTCTCGTTGACCATTGGCTGTCCACGAGGCAAGGTCTGGTACACCTACAAAGCCTGCGCATGGTTCCCCCTCTCTGTCTGGAAGGGGTGGGAACCCCCAGGATGCTTCTGTAGCCAGGTCACTTGTCTGTAGCTCCCTGGAGCATGCATCCTGTCCTGTGATTGATTCAGAAATGGTGGTAACACATGTCATAAATACAGCTCCAAGCCTGGTCTGGGCTGGGTTGGGCAGCTGAGCTTGTGTCTGCCGCGTTCTCATCTGGATTTTTTTCTGGGAGGGATGCGCTTTCCTTAAACATCCCCACCAACCAGCAATGAATTGAGTTGTTTTAGGTTTTTGAATGCTACCTTATTGGCAATTTTGTTAACTTAATGAAAGAATCCAAGATTCCCCACCATACTTGGATAATTATTATTTTTGCGTCTTTTCAAACATTAATCACAGATTTCACAGTGCAGCCAGTCTTTCCTGACACTCAAATCACCCCCTTTGCAGTTTTTTCATAGAGGTAGAGAATATTCAGCCTGGTAAGGACCTCAGAGATTATGCAGCCCCCTCCTGCTCCAGATGTAGACACTGAGGTCTTGCCTGAACCCACACTGGTGATGGTAGTGTTGGGCTGGAACCAGGTCCCTGGTGCCCAGTGGTAGCACCACAAACCCCTATGTATGAGTACCAGGTATGTTCCAGGCACTGTGCTGGGCCCTTTACAAATCCTTTTTTAGTTTCCCTTGCTTTGCAGCACTGGGGATTGAACCCAGGGCCTTCACATGCTAGGAGAATGTTCTATCACGGAATTACACCCCTAACCCTTACAAACCTTTCAAAAAAAATTTTTTTTCATGTCAATCCAGATGAGGAATGAACAGTTTGCCCAAGGCCATTCAGCAAGCAAGTTGACCAGTCAAGCCTTTGTGTGACTTTGATACTCCAACCTCACCCCAATGTGTACCCCAAACCCTCATGCAGCCTCTCTCACTGCGTCCCTCAATCAGAAGGGAGGAAGTGCAGTAGATATTGAGAGACAGACTCTGGACTAACCTGCCTGGCTTCGAGTCTTGACTCTATCCCTTCCTTACAAGTTACCTGGGCCTCAATTACCTTTTCTTTTAAATGAGGATAATTATGGTACGTAAATTGAAGGAGACTTAACCTGGCCGGGTGCAGTGACACACACCTGTAATCTCAGTACTTGGGAGGCTGAAACAGGAGGATTGCAAATTCAGTCATCTTCTGCAAATTAGCAAGACCCTGTCTCATTTTTCACAGACCTAGAGAAATCAGTTATAAAATTCATATGGAAAAACAAAAGACCCAGAATAGTCAAAGCAATTCTCAGCATGCCAGACGCAACACAATACTTAACTTCAAATTACACTACAAAGCAATAGTAATAAAAACAGCATGGTATTGGCACAAAAACAGATACATAGAACAATGGAACAGAGTAGAAGTCTCAGAAACAAAGCCCCATATCTATAACCAGTTGGTCTTTGATATAGGTGCTAAAAACATACACCGGAGAAAGGACAGCCTTTTCAACAAATGGTGTGGAGAAACTGGCTATCCATATGCAGACAAATGGAATTAAACCCTAATCTCTCACTCTGTACAAAAGTCAACTCAAGATGGTTCAAAGACCTAGAGGTTAGACCAGAAACTTTGAAACTGCTAGAAGAGGGCATAAGACCAACACTCCAACATATAGGTCCAGGCAGAAACTTTCTCAGTAAGATCCTGAAAGCTCGGGAAATTAAAAGAAGAATTAATGAATGGGATAGTGTCAAACTAAAAAATTTTAAAAAGGGCTAAGAGTTTATCTCAGTAGTTGAGCACCCCACCCCCATTCCTCAGTAACACACACACACACACACACACACACACACACACACACACACACAGAGGGAGGTTTAATCAATTAATCTGCATGAAGCCTGGTACTTGGTAATTGTTAGCTAATATCATTAGTTAGAGCCCCCTGTGTGCAAAGCCTCACCCTGGGCTCTGTGGGAATGGGAGTCAACGACGAGGCTGGTCTTCAGACAGTTGGTCACATTTTGTTCCTTGCTGTTTCCAGCTGACATAGCTCCCAGGCGCTATGCCATAGGTAGAGCCTGTGTGTGCCTAGCCTGGGGACCATCCTGCACTATACAGGGAGCTCCTGGGTCAGACTCTCTGGGGCTGTGAGGCTTTTAAGGAATGAGACAGGCCTCAGCGAGAGTCTGCCTCCTGCTGCAGGTGAGGCTCTGGTGCAGCCTTCCCTGGCTCCCTGCCTCCCGCCACGCTCCACAGCCCCTGTGCATTCACTGATGTCCAGCCTGCTACTGCCTCTGACGCTCGCAGCACCGCCCAGCGAGTGTCCCCAGGAGTGAGGACAGGAGGACTCCTACCACCGTTCCTTCTATCTTCCCGGACTGGCAGCTGTGGCCACATCTGCTACTGAGCTGGGTCTCAGGGTCCTCAGCACCCTAAACCAGTGCATTCCACATTCGCTGGTTTTTAGGAGGGTGGTCTCACGGAAGGGGCTGTGCCTGGACCCCAGAATCCCTGTACAATAGATACAATAGTTGTTAAACAACTATCTCTCAGGAGGAAAAAGCCTTCACCCATACCTGTGGTATCAATACTTTCCTGGGCTGGTTTCAAGCTACCAATATGGCATCCCTAAACGAGCTGGGCAGGGTGCGCAGCAGTTACCCATGAGATAAAACAGTGGACCCCCTCCCCTTACCAAGGCTTCACTTTCTGCGGTTCCAATTACTCGAGGTCAACCATGGTCTGAAAATATTGAATGGAAAATCTCAGAAATAAACAATTCTTAAGCCTTAAGTAACTTTTATTACAGTATATTCTTGTAATCATTCTACTTGTCATTATTGTTGCTTATCTCTTAATGTGCCTAATTTATAAATTAAACTTTATCATAGATATGTATGCACAAGAAAGAACAAACACAGTGTACGTAGAGTCCAGTCCTATCCAAAGTTTCAGGCATCCCTGGGGGTCTTGGACCATATCTGCCATGGGTAAGGGGGGGATAGCTGTATTTGCATGATAAGATACAGTAGACATAAGTAACGGTGAGAGCACAGACAACAGTAAAATGGTTAGAAAGTGATGAGTTTTGCACACTTATTCCTTTTGCTTTCAATATGATTTGTTTGTAACTGTAGTTTTTAATATTGGCTTTTTTTTTTTTTTTAAATAAACAATAGACTTGAAAGAATTTAGCTGAAAATTTGAGCAAGGGCTTTTTGGAAGCTGGCCTGCAGCACCCTGCCTGCCTCTGCCACTAACTACCTCTGGTCGGCGCCTCTCCCTTAGGGGAGAGGGTCTGGCAGGGGAGAAGGTCCAGCAGGTGCATCTGCGGGGCCCCTTCCTTTCTAGCCCAGGCCTCGACATTGGAGGTGCTTCCCCAAGACAGGCCAGTAGGTCCTGGGTATGAAACAAAGGCCATCAATTTGCCCCAGAGGATGTAGGAGACACTGTATGCCCAGACTGTGGCATTAGGTTCTCCTAAGGCGCTTTAACAGATACTCATGCTCAGGCCCCCTCTGGAGAGTCTCTTGTAATTGCTTGGGTTGGTCCCTGGCATCTGGAGTTCTTAACCCTCCCAGGTGATTTCAAGGTGCCGCCAGGAATAAGGGGCCTGTGAAGGGGCAGGCAGGGGCCTGTTTTCTAAGCATCTTCAGGAGGGGCCCCCAGCGTGGGGCCTTCCCACACGCTCACTCTCCTTGGTGGCCCCCACTCTCAGGCCCAGGTTTGACAGAGGCACAGCCAGAAGCCATTTTCTGTCAGTTCTCATCCCCAGCCAAGGGAGAAGAGCTGGCCTGATTCAAGCCCACAGAGGTGGAAAATAAATTCTAAAGTTCCACCTGTCCTTCCGCCTGCAGGCCCCGCCCCTGCGGGCAGCCCATCCCGAATCCCCCAGAGGCAGCCCGTTCTAGGGCACTAGCTGCCTGGAGCCTCTCGTTTGTCTTCTCTCCCTGGATCCACACACCCTGGGGTTCCCTCTGCTCTTCAGCCCTGGTCCCAAGGGCACCCGAGTCTCCGCCCTGGAGTTCACCTCTGAGCTGATCTAGGGAGCTGGGTGGTTCATAGTAACCGATGCTTCTCATGCAACCAAGGGGACTTGGGGAAGCTCCTAAGAACAGAGGGTCTGGAGCCCTGGGAACCTGTCCTGTGTAACAGGGATCCTCCTCTCCTGAAGAAAGACGGGCCCTTGAAAACATGCCTCCATTTGTCAATTCAACCCAACAAACATTTACAGAGCATCTGCTGGGTGTGGGGAATGGTGGGCATGCAGATAGGAATGAAAGATAGCCCTCTTCCCCCAAGTTCAGAAAGAAATAATATCCGAAGGGCTCAGGTCATTACAAATACAATAGAGTGGAACTGAGACTGAAGAGGGGCAGGAAGAGCAAAGGCCATGGAATGGGTAGAGGGGTCAGGTCAGAAGAGACTCCATGGAAAGGAGGGCCCTGGGAGGGTCCCCAGAAGACGGGTAAGATCAAGGTAGGGAAGGGGAGGGGGCTTCTGGGTGGAGGGCCTGGCTTGAGCAGAAGCTCCAGCCGGAGCTTCCTGCAGGACGTGCTTTCAAAGCAGCAAATGGACTATTTGGCTAGAGTGGAAAAGCTGCGGTATGAAAGCGATGGCGAACCTGGCAAGACCTCTCACACACGCCCTTACTGTCAGGAGGCCCCGCGCAGTAAGAAGGAGCTGGCCCAGTTT
The DNA here is from genome assembly GCA_004027655.1 of Graphiurus murinus. Taxonomy (NCBI): domain Eukaryota; kingdom Metazoa; phylum Chordata; class Mammalia; order Rodentia; family Gliridae; genus Graphiurus; species Graphiurus murinus. The sequence goes on from PVLC010029739.1 coordinate 19,065, forward strand.
GTTCTTAATTTCGTGTGCAGCAGGGAGCCCTTGCAGGTTCTGCCCAGGGGAAAGATCTGAGCAGAACTGTCTGCAGTAGGAGGTGTTGTAGAGAAGAGGCTGCATGAGGAATGGGGACAGTAACAAGTTAATTAGTTAATAAGGCTGCTCATGGGATCCCTGATGGCTCATGGTAATTAATTTTAATGTTAGCTATGGGGCCAACCAGTGCTATTAAGAGACAGGGGAGGGGCTGTTGCTTGAACACACACAGTAATTCACAATGGGCCTTAGAATCCACATGTGATCTTTGCCCAGGGCCCGTCTCCTAGCTTGTGTGTGTACAGGTGGATGGAGGCTCAACGGCAGATGAAGGGGTCAGGAAGGAGGTGTGATAATGCCATCCAGACTGTTCAATGCCCAGTTATAAAATTTGCAAATCCCCTCTGATGCTGTCCAGCGAGGCCTGCCACAAGACCAACAAAAACAGGGCTGAGGAAGGCTCTACCGGGGAGTTGCACCAGGGTCATGCGTAAGGCCCACAAATGCAGGTGCGCAGAAGGGACAGAGCTAGCTTGCCAAGATGTGCCTACTGGGTGCTAAAACAATGTGAGCATGCACATGCGCACACGCGCACACCTGCCAGAGCAGCAGATTCTGAAGGGAAGCCAGGCGGAACTTCCAGCGGTGTCGGTGAGGTGCGGAGGAGGGGGCTTCTATTCTATTGGGATGCAAATATCTTGGCATTCAGAGAGAGTGGAAACGCAGGGAGCAGAGGAGGAGCACTGCAGAGAGCTTGGGGGTGGCGAGGAGAAGAATCACAGGTACAAGTCACGTTTCTGTAACTTCTTTCTTCTGAGGAGCTCAGCGCCCCTGTGGGTGGGGTGTTTCATGTGCTCTGACGACCAGATCGCTAAAGCCCTTTTAAAATAGTGCTCCAGGACATGGTGCCCCTGGGGTTT
>PVLC010029740.1:9432-20082 GCA_004027655.1 Graphiurus murinus
TTTTTTTTTTTTTTTGCGGTACCGGGGATTGAACTCAGGGGCATTCTACCTCTGAGCTCTACCCCTAGCCCTATTTTTTCTTCTTTATTTTGAAACAGGGTCTCACTAAGTTGCGGAGTGCCTCTCTAGGTAGCTGAGGCTGGCTGCGAACCCAGATCCTCCGGTCTCAGCCTCCCAAATGCTGGGATTACAAGCGTGCACCACCATGCCTGGCTTTCCCCTCACTTCTTAACCACCATGTCCCTCTTAGAAGCCACTCCCCCTCCCCCTATGTCCATAACCCCCACAAGCCTCTGGTAGAGATTGGCTGTGAAAAGATTCTGGGCTCACAGGGAGAGGGACAGGATCCCCACTCAGCAGCACAGAAGCGAGGTCCTGGCCCCCTGTGAGAGGTTGACCATGTGTGTTTCTCCACTGTTCTTGACTTGTAGAGTTCTTGGAGAACTCTGGGTCCTATCTTAGTATTGTTTTAAGTCAGGTTTTCTGTAGTGATCTGGCAACTTAATCCCTGATTGTAAGCCTGTGTCCCTGAGGATATGTTAAAGTTTGGAAGAACTGATAAATGAACTTTGGGAAGGTAATAACTCTGTGAACAGTTCACTGCCTGTGTTTTGGTAAGGGTATATTCTGCAGCTGCTCAGAAGGGCCTTGTTTGAGTTTGGTACTGGGAGAAAGAGGGGTTGTTGGTTTGTTTTAACATTTAACACATTTTGTGATCATCTTATATTACTCTTCTATTTAAGATTGGACATTTTATTTTATTTCCCCAGAGTTACAGGAACTGTATTTACCTCCATCCATCTTACATTTCTCCCTCCTTTCAACCATGCAAAAAGTCTCAGCTCTCAATGTCAACAACATAATCATTCATTTGATTTACCTATGACATACACCTTAACAGTCTCAGAATAACAGTATTAACACTGCTATCACCAACATGATTTCCGAATACAGATTGAAATATTCTGCAGTTCTTTATTATCCTTAGGAAATTATCTACTACAGAGTCCAAAGTACTGTGTTTTAGTATCACTTGGAATATTTCCTCTCTGCATGTTTATACCAACAGTTGGATATGCAGTTAAGTTTATGTGTTTCATTTTTCTGAGAACCTTGGTCGAGTTCAATCAGCTTGCTTACTGTCTCATATGTTTACTTTATATCTCATTCCCCTATCTCCTTTTCTCTGCCTACTCGTATTTGACAAAGGCCATGTTTTCTAAAATGCACGTTAGGAAATGTTCCTCTATGAAGATTGGACATTTTAGACACAATGAATTTGTGTAGGGGAAAAAAAAACCATACATTTCAGAAATATGTAATTCCAGGTCAGGCACAGCGGTGCTTGCCTATAATCTCAGTTTGGGAGGCTGAGATAGGAGGATCATAAGTTCAAGGCTAGTCTCAGCAATTTAGAGGCCCTTAGCAACTTAGTGAGACATTGTTTCAAAATAAAATATAAAATAGAGCAGAGGGTCTAGCTCAGAGGTAGAATGCTCCTGGGTTCAAACCCCAGTACTTAAAAAAATAAAATTCCATAAATCTATATGTCAACAGCTGTGTACCTTTGCTAAAAATTCCTTTTTATAGGCTTTTCATTATGGCATGGAAACTAATATCTTATTTTTTATTTATTTATTTATTTATTTATTTATTTATTTATTTTGCAGTACTGGGGATTGAACCCAGGGGCATTCTACCTCCGAGCTATACCCCCAGCCCTATTTTTTATTCTTTATTTGGAAACAGGGTCTCACTCAGTTGCAGAGAGCCTTACTAAGTAGCTCAGCCTGGCTGTGAACCTGTGATCCTCCCATCTCAGCCTCCCAAGTACTGGGATTACATGCATGTACCACCATACCTGGCTAATATTGTAACCCATCTTTTCAAATAATGTGCTAAGAATCTGAGTGTGAGATGGCTGGTCAGACTTATACTGTGTTATCAAGTCATGTTACCCACATATTTTTTTTAATGATGTTTTCAGTTCAAGTACATAAGAAGCCTGAAGGAAAAGGAAAGGTATTCTTTAGATATACTTACATTTTCATTTAGGATATTACTTATTTACTAACCAGATCACTGGGACATTGTTTAAGATCATCTTTGAAGTAATTATCTATACACTTCTCTTGGTTAAACTAGACTATATGACTGGGCGTGGTGGCACACACCTGTCATCTCAGTACTTGGGAGGCTGAGACAGGAGGATTGCAGGTTCTGGATCAGCCTCAGCAACTTAGCAAGAATCTCAGCAACCTGCAAGATCCTGTTTCAAACTGAAAAAATAAAAAGGGTTGGGGGTGTTACTCAGAGGTAGAATGTCCCTGGGTTCAATCCCCAGTACCACCACCAAAAAAAAAAAAAAAAAAAAAAAAAAAGAATATATGAAGTATGTACTCAGGAACATGGTTGAACTGTGTGAAACTGATTTTATGCATGCTCTTTAACATACACTTTAATGCTCTTCATGGAAAATGTATTATTTATATCTGTGTTAAATGAGGGCCAAGAACTGTAGCTGTTGTTCTCTTGCTTGCATCAATAATTTTACATGCCTTCTCCACTGATACATTTGAATCAGATTAATGAGTAATAAATCTAAAGATAACCTTTTAAAACTATTGGAGAGCCAAGAAAGTGAATATATAATTATGATCTAAAAGGATATGTGACTAAGGCACTCAAACACATTTCATATGGTACATAGAACATTCCTTTCTAGTTTAACGCACTGAATGGAAATTACTTCCTAGTCCCATTAGCAGAGCATCATTAATTACTTTAAACTTTTAAAAATAATGTAAGGGAACATAACAGTGCATCATAAAAATTAGAAGTTGAGGAAGCAAAGGACTAAGAAATTAAGATACAGATTCCTAGATAAATTTCTGAGTCAGCTTTCTGACAACATATTTTACTGGTATTTGCTGTCCTCCTAGTTTAAAAATGGGTACAGTTTTTAAAAACAGTGTGTTTACTAACCAAAAGGTAGGAATTTTTCTAATAAATTGAAGTTTGACTAAAGCATCATGCTTTACAATTCCTGATAATGCCATAAAATCTAATGTGAAGCAGAAATGTAAAGCCTTGACCACTGGGTTTCACATATATTTTGAAATCAGAAGGCCATCATCATTTTGTTTCTTTCTACAGTGCAAACTGGGCATTCAACCTAGAGTCATTCTGCCTTTGAGCTATACCCCCAGCCCTTTATTTTTTATTTGGAAACAGCCTCACTAGGTTACCAAGACTCTTCAAACCTGTGATCCTTCTGCTCAGCCTCCCAAGTACTAGGATTACAGGTGTGAGCTATCACGCCTAGCATAGAGCCATTCACATTTCTAAGGGTCTTTAGTGTGAAGTAGAATCAGAAGAGAATAAGAAATAACATGAGTTTGAGCCTGGTCCTGTGATGTACACCTATAATCCCAGCTACTCAGGAGTCTGAGGCAGTAGAATCACAAGTTTGAGGCCAATCTGGGCAATTTAGCAAGACCTGTCTCAAAATAACAAATTAAAAGGGCTGGGTATACAGCTCAGTGGTAGAGCATCCCTGGGTTAAATTCCTAATCAAAAGAAAAGAATTATCATGAGTTTGAGTAGAAATGTTCATCTTTTCTTATACCATTTAACTTAAATGTATTTGGGTTTATATTTAACATGTTAAAAAACCCTACCTCTTATTTTTAAAGAATTCAGAGCAAGAGAATACTAATATTAGCCAAAAACCTAATCAGGGTATTATAATAGTAGTTCTGTTAAGGTTGAACTGTTACAGTTAATTTTATTTCTTTCCAAACTGTATAGTGGTTATATGGCTTTCATAAATAGACTTTTTTATATCTCCATGTGTATATATATTTAGAGAGGAAAGAGACTGAATGACTCATTCTGGGAAAAAAAAAAAGGGGGGGGATGTAATTTTTAACTTTTCAAATTGCTTTCTTTTCTCTTCTTCCATTTTTTGCATTTCTTGCCAGTTACTATACATAAAAAGCGTTCCTTTCTTTTAACTATCTCTGCTTGTTGCCAAGGTGTAGATCAGAAAGCCCAAGTTTCTTTCTCCCACTTCATAAACAAGACTTGGTTCTGCTTCAGACACTTGGAGCCCTGCCAAAGTTGTCATGATGATGTCAGTTTACCAAGAATGTTCACATTTCTCATGCTGTGTTCCACGTTCCCTGACTCGAGCAAATGTCCTTTTAGAGCCCATTGAAGTTTTGGGGTTGGATTTAAAAAGCATGCCTTATTTTTTTCAGTACTTGCCCTTCATATGCTACCTTTACAAAATCAAGAATCCATTTTTAACAGCATGACAATTTACAAACTCACCTTATATTTTACATTTGTTGATTGAGAAAATATAAAATGAACCAAAGTTTTTTATTGGAGTGAAATCAGTAGGGTTTTCTACTTCAGTAAACTGAAATTTTTAAGTTTAATATTCTCTCATTCAGCAAATATTTATTTCATATGAATAAATATAAGAGGGCTGGATATATAGCTATATCTATGATAGATTTATTTGCAATATATTGCTTCACTGACTCTAAAATTTTTTATTTCACAAATAACAATGACATCTAACAATTTGTGTGTGTGTGTGTGTATGTGTGTTTGTGGTACTGAGGATTGAACCCAGAGGCATTCTACCTCTGAGCCATACCCATAGCCCTATTTTATTTTTTACTTTACGAAACAGAGTCTCGCTAAGTTGCTGAAGCTGGGCTTGAAACTGCAATCCTCCTGTCTCAGCTTCCAAAATAGGATTACAGGCTTGTGCCACAATGCCCAGCTATCTAACAATTCTTGGAAAGTAATTCCTATTTATTGGAGATTGTACTTAGAGTATAGAATTCTCAGTTATCTTTCAGTATTTCTTGGTTTTGGGTCAAGCTTGTTCAAAATAACTGTGCTCTAGAGTTAATTATTTCTAATTATTTAACAAATGATTTGGACTTGTAAGTCATAAATATTAGAAAAGATGAGGTTTTTGAAAATTATTTAGAGAGACAAGTACAGTTGGAGGAAGTAGTTTGTTTGACTTTGTGTCTATTTGTCCTGGTCAACTTAACAGATGTCTCATTTCTACAGAAGTTATAAGATCCATGAGAGGCTCATTTTTTCTAGTATTTGAAGTGTGTGTAAACTCAATTTTATGGACTTTCAGAGAACAAAGACTTGAAATGAAACCTGTTCTATTTTATATCTGCTGTATTTGAACTCGTTATCCCATGTAGTTCAAAGCAGTGTGTAGGATTCTAGTTCTGAAATGATCCTTGAAGAACAGAGTCTGATAATTTTATAAGTAAGGCCTAAATAACTTAGTCATTCTGGACAATTTTCATCTTGGGAAACTGGACTAAATATATGATAAGTAATGTGAAATATATTAGTCTTCATATAGGATTACTTCCAAATATCCAATAAATATAAGTATGTTTACATGGGTTTAATATAGTTAAAGCACATTACTGACCTTATTAGCCTAAAGAATAAAATACCATTAAAATAATTTTTAATTGTAAATGTATTTGACTTTTTTCATATCTTCTCAATTGACCTGGTAAATTATGTATTTATAAGGAAGAAAAGGGGGAATTTTCTTGACTATAAACTTTTAAATTGGGCTTCGGTTGACTATATTGCTGACTTTTCATTCCTTTTATGATAATGTAAGTTATAAATAGTTTTCCTTTAATTGTTCAGTTTTGATCTATTCAAAATAATGGAAGTTCTTGAGAGACATACTAACCAAAACACTAGAAGTGTTTTTGATCCCTGGCCCTCTATCCTTTGTTCTCATTGAGCAGCATAGTGATTTCTGATGAGATTCCAATTCATAAATTCAAACCATTGTGAATTTTGTTTAATCTTACTGGCATTACTCTATGGAAGATGTATATTTTTGAGAATTTTTAGTATATTCTCTTATGGCTTTTTATAGAAAATTTAAAACAAGTTTAAACTAGGCAAATTAAAATCTAGTCGAATACAGAGATTTTTAAATCTCTATTTTAGGAAATAATTACAGATTCCAAAAGTAGTTTTCAAATTAGCAAGGAGGCCTCAACCAGTGTTTCATTCCTATCTTAGAACTCTTCATCATGTTCTCTAGAATTTTAAGAGTTACTTTCCAGAGCTAGAAAGGGAACTGAATTCCAACAAATGTCTGGTATCCATTTCTACCATGCCTGAGATTAATTCATGACAATCAAATTTGATGAATTGCTTATGTTGTGTTTAGGCAGTGGAAATACCATAGCAGTTTTCAAAAACATGCGTTACTTGGCTCTAAAGGATAGACAATATTGTCTACTAAGTCAATGTTGTTGTCTCTGAATGGCAGCTATCTTATACTTTCAATATATTTGTATTGGTGCGTTGTGATTGCGCATCATAATGAGGTTCACAGTGGCAGGAGCACACATGCACACAGCACTTGGTGTATCTCCCTCTAGATCCTAGCCTGCTCCTTCTCCTTCCCCGTACATGTGATTGAGAGTGAGATTGATGATTTTGTATATGTACATAGCATTACTTAAACTGTTTCCTTCATTAAATCCCCTCCTTTTCCTCCCCCTCCTCCTCCCCCATCACTCCACTGGTGTCTCTCCTTCATCTGAAGTCCCCTCTGGCAGCTGTCTTATAAACCCTGTTGTTCTCTTTTTCTCTCCACTTCTTTAGATTGTATAAAATACCTAAATGTTTTGCTACTTGAGTGTTTTTGTGATTCTGAGTTAAGGTTGTTGTTTGTATTGTATATCTTTGAGCATTTTTTTTAAATGGCACTAGAGATTGAACTCAGAGGCATTCTACCTCTGAGCTGCATTTCCAACCCTATTTTATTGTTTTTTGTTTGTCTGTCTGTCTATCTGTCTGTTTGTTTGTTTGTTTGAAACAGGGTCTCACTAATTTGCAGTGAGCCTCACTAAGTTGCTGAAGCTGGCCAGGAACTTGAGATCCTCCTGTCACAGCCTCCCAAGTACTGGGATTACTGGCATGCACCACTGCCCTTGGCTCTTTAAGCATTTTCTAAAGAAGAAAGTTTCCATTCCCTCTCCCCCCAAGTTGCTTCCTAATTGACCCAACTCATTTGCTATTCTCCAGCTTTAGTACAGGTTCCTCAGTTCACCTTTCAAAGGATTATTTTTATAAATTCCACTTAATATTTCTCTTGTCTCTTTATTTCTAGTATGACCTCCAATTTGTTACTTCTGTTCACAAGCAGCCAACTAGAGTACTCTCTCAGGAAGGACATGAGGCTCATTCCCTGTGCTGCAGAGCATTGCTTTCCATGGACCCAGGATGCAGTGTGCTTTGCTTTTTCTTTTCCTTCTCTTTCTTTTTTAATAGTCTTCAGCTGAGACTTCAGCTATTTCTTTTTTATCCTTAAAAATGACCTCCTTTTTTTAGTCATCATATCTACACAGCTAGAATTTGAGGCCACAAGGTATACATATTTCTGTAAATTAAAGGCCTCAAACCTGGCTCTCTTGGGGTGGGTTTATATTCAGACTTCTCTAACTTCTATTTCCAAACAGAAATGTCCTGAACAAAGCAGAGACCGAAGGTTTAATTAAACCGAACATGCACCAAATGGTATCTCCTCTCTTCTCTGTAGCCCTTATGACTGATCTCTTCCCTTTTGTAGGAAGTTCTTTTCAGATTTGTAGCCATCTGCAAGGCTTTTCCTCCCCTGCTTTTCAGCACTGCTTTGTAAACATTCTTTTAATGTTGAGCTCGTGTTTTGGGAATCTTATTAAAAGTTTCAAATCAGATTCTATTAGATTCAATACAACCCAATGATTTTAATGTCTGACACAACCAAGAATAGTAATTCAGTTGGTTTTCTGATCCCATAACATTAACGCACTAAAGAATAAGAACAATAAGCTATTTGTTCTCCTGTCACCATACAAGGGCCCAAATCTTTGGGTTGTGTTGGAATTTTATTTTTACATGTGATCTGAAGCAAAAAAACCATCAACCAGGGCTCAGGTACTTTTTTCTTCACATAGCAAGTTACCTCTAATAATATCTATCACCTTTATAAGAGGATTCACTTTATATTGATGAAACAATTCTAAGTACTTAAAGAAATTCCCATAAAAAGATAGTCCAATACTATTGGTAGTTTGTACTAGTAGATCTAAGCCTGGTCAGGTGTTTTATATTATGTGAGGGTATTCTGCAATGTTTGTATCTAATCATTTTACATTTAAAACTCTGAACTTGTGATATTTTGCTTCTTTTTCAGATATACCTATAACTAAGCAATATGTTGATGTTGCTATTAATGTCACCTTTTGATAAACATGACAATTTTTATGTGGGAACTTGGAAACTTACGTCAGTGTTAAAATAAAGTGAGCCCAGAGCATAGAATAAAATAGACTTAGTGTACTCTTTATGAAAAGCATACCCAGTGTGTAAACAATTGAGTAACAGCTATCCCACAGGCCATTGACTTTGGGCTGACTGGACCCTTCATCTGACCAACACTGCTGTCATCTCCCAGATCACAGACCCAGGTCAAATTGCCCCAATATCATTTTCATCAGCTTAATGTAAATCCCAGCCAGAAATATGTCATTTGCTTTTTATCCTAAGAGTCAGATAAGCATTTGCTTGTTTTGGCAGATTTGACCAGAAACCAGCATTTCCTATGCCATTGCCAGTCTAACCAAATTGTGAATGTCTTATCAATGTCACAAAGAAAAGAAAGCTTTCCTATTCTTTAGTTTACTTGAGGAACTCAGTGATGATTCAGTTCAAAAGTTTGTCCTTTATCTTCTTTGATATCATAAGTTTTCTGTCCTACTAATATTATTGTTGAATGATATTTCTATCAAGATGGTTAAAATTTTTTACCAGACTACAGTTTTCAAATACAGAACTAGATGAAATAAGATTGTGGAAAAGATTTCCCATGCACTGGTGGTAATACTGGATTCATAACAGTGGTTTCCTAGTTATTCATGTAGTCATCTTATCCTTTTCACAAAATGAAAACTTTGTGATTTAGCCCAGGGACATTCTCCCTCCAAGTTACACTCCTAACCCTTTTTATTTTGAAATGGGATCTAAGATGCTGAGGATCTTATTAAGTTGCTACCTTTGGTCTTGAACCTGCAATCCTCCTGTCTCAGCCTCCCAAGTACTAGGATTACAGGAGTATGCTACCTTGCCTAGTTTAGGCTATTTTATTATAGACTGACTATTCATTAGCTTTCTGACCCATCACTTCATTATTACAAATTTATGTATAAATACATGCTTATGTTTTATCATTTACAGTGTTTTATTTTTAAAATGCCTTTACACTAGAAATCTTTAATGCTTAGTATTTCACAAATATTTAAGTTCCAAAATATTATTCAAGTAATTAGGCATTTCTAGATATAGCAACTTGCTATTTACTCCGCATAGTGAGCAGTTACTCCCATTTAGCCTGATTAGACATAATCATTGATAATTTCTGTGCATAAAATGTTTTTATACCTTAAATATCTGAACATCAGTGCATCGTGTGTGTGTGTGTGTGTGTGTGTGTGTGTGTGTGTGACAGAGACAGAAAGAGAGAGATACTGTACCTCTTAACTATGTCCCCAGCCAGATTTTATTTTATTTTTTATTTTGAAACAGGGTCTTGCTAAGTTATTGAGGGCCTTACTAAGTTTCTGGGCCTGGCCACAAACCTAAAATCCTCCTGTCTCAGCCTCCCAAGTACCAGAATTGCAGGCATGTGACACCACTCCCCCTTCAATGCATCATCTTGGTCTTTACATGTGTTAGTTGCCCACATTGGCTCCCAGCAGAAGGATAGTGTGTATTCCCAAGCTTCCATGGGAATGAAGTTACTGGTCAGCATTAGCCTTGATATTGAGAAACTTTCAGAGCTGCTAAATTTTAGGGGAGAGGCCAGCAGAGCAGGACCAAGCCTCCACAGGAATGTAGCCTGTTGAGTCTAAGTCCAGGTGAGTATCTGCATCCAGAAAGATACCAGATCCAGAAGAAGCAGTCTGACGGTTGGGGACTAGGGTGGGAGAGGGTGGTAGCACAGGTCTGTGAATACAGTGCAGAGGCAGACTGTTAATGCCAATTAGAGGCAGACATCTCCAGGACTTCCTCCAAGGTGAGATGTGAGGAGACCAGAGCAGGATGCACATGGCTCCCTGGAGGTCTGAGCGTTAGCAAAAACAAAGCAGGGGATGATGTGAAGATTTCCAGTGTGCTTTGGAGGGGCCTGAGAAGCTTACAGTAAGGGCTTAGGGGACCAGGCAGGCAGCAACCCACTGTACTCAGGCAGGGCAGAGAGCTGGGAGTGGGGGTGCCCGTGAATATCCTGGCCATCCCCCTCAGGCTGCCAGCAGTGGGTGGTTTGCTGACACTTGGATGTGCACTGTGGGTGGCTGCTCACATGTATCTAGACACTGTTAAAGATGATGTTCCACATCATTAGCAATCAGAGAGATGCAAATCAAGACTACCTTGAGATTTCACCTAACTCCAATCAGAATGGCAACTATCAAGAACACAAACAACAACAAATGCTGGCGAGGGTGTGGAGAAGTGGGAACCCTAATACATTGTTGGTGGGATTGCAAATTAGTGCAACCACTTTGGAAAACAGTATGGAGGATC
>PVLC010029741.1:0-19982 GCA_004027655.1 Graphiurus murinus
CTGCAGGAGTCAGTTTGACGTCCATGAGGAGAGTGGGCCAGGTGTAATACAATAGGGAGTGGCAGGGACTGGGGTAAACTGAGGAAAGTACGCCCCTCCCAAAGATGGCCACCATGCACCTTCAGCCAATTTGAAATGTGGGGCCAGTTAACAGAGCTTCTGAATTTCAAAAAAGATTCTTTCATAATATTTCCTTTAGAGTGTTGATCAATCATTTCTCTAGCAAATAGAACTTGAATGTAGGCCCAGTGTATGTGGTCTCTGTGTATTATTTCCTGTTAAAGGGTACAGGCCCTGGAGCCAGGAAGAAGTGGGTTTAAATGCCACCTCTGCCTGCCTACCTCTGGGGCCCTGTGCTAGTAGGTAATCACATCAACCTTCTGCTTCTGCAGTCAGAGGAATGGAGAGATTAGTGACCACAACTTACATTTCTTAGGCAGTTTAGATGCAAAAATCTATACAGCCTTGGTAAATAAGTACCATTATTTCCACCTTTGCAGATAAAGAAGTAGGCACAGGAAGACCAAGTAATTTGCACAAGGTTATACATCTAGGAAAAGGCAGAGATGGGATTTGAACCCAGACAGTCTGATTCCCAAGTCAACCTCCTAACCAGTTATCTTTTCTGTAACACTCCATGTCTGGGTGGTAGCAGAAAGGTCAAGAATGGGAAAACAGGTACTCAAGGGTCTGACAGAATTCTCACTAACTACATGCAGTAGAAACTGCTTGTTTTCCTGATATCTGTCTCCCAACTTCTCACAGTAATAAAACACAGTTACAGCACAGCTCACAAAGCTCTGCTGAGTAATTACTGCATTTACCAACTTCTGCTGCTGTGACTCCTTTATGGATAGAGGGATACAAGTCAAACTGTTCCGAAACTGTTTCTGACAAAGATCTTGAAAAGAGATTTGGCATGCACCCTTTGCTCTCTTACTGTTTTTTCCCCTCATCCATCCTACTGTCTGGGCCACAGATAGGATGGCTGAGTTTTTCCCAAGTTTGGTGGAAGACATCAGTGCAAAGATAAAATGCTCACTGAACCCCAGGAAAAACGAATTCAAAGAAAATGCCCAGAAATAACATAGTACTGCTGAAAAGAGAGAGAGAAAGAATTCAAAAGGAGCCAGAGAAAAAGAACACAATACATACACCGAGCAATGAGAGTGACAAATGACTTGTACCTGTGGGGAAAAAAGATATGACATGTTTAGAAGTGCTGGTAAAATAAACCTGTCTACTAGAATTTTACTTCAGGGAAAACAGCTTCTAGTTCTGAGAGTAAATTAAGATATTTTTGGATAAGAAAGAGATGAGAGGATTTGTTTCCAGAAGATTTATCCACACAACAAAATACTAAGCTAAATAGAGACATAAAAAAAATGGAAACTCAGATCTGCAAGAAGAAATTAGGAACATTAGAAATAATACCCTAAGCACTTACATTCAACATTTTAATGGAGGTTCTCTATATGCAATAAGGCAAATAAAAAGCATAAAGGAAAAAACAAAACTGCTATTATTCACCAATCTATTACTTTATGCAAAGAGAGTCCAAAGAAATCTACAATAAAAATTATGAAAACTAGTAAGTAAATTTAGCAAACTATCAGGATATAAAGTCAATATACAAATATCAATTGTATTTTACCAAGTACCAATAAGCATCTGAAAATTAAAAATTTTAATGGCATTATCAAAAAATAAAATAGAAATAAGTTTATCAGAAGACATGCAAGACTTCTACACTAAAAACTATAAAACATTACTTAGAGAAATTAAAAGCACCCAAATGAATGAAGATATATACCATGTTCATGGATTGGGAGTATTGCTATTGTTATGATATAAATTCTCCCCAAATGGATTTACTGCTATATCAATTATTTGTGCTCTTTTATTTGAAACTAAATCAAATTCTAATTGATAAACTGTCATCTCAATCAAGTAAATATCTCTGGTATATCTCAGATTCCTCATTTGTAAAAAACGAGATAAGACAACAGTTGTATACATCAAGTAGTTCTAGTTGTGCTAGTAGAAAGAGGAGGAGAAAAAGGAATCACAGAGTTAAAAGTAATAGCAAATATTAACTGAGCTATTATTACATACCAGACACTGTGCTGATTAAGCCACATTTATTATGATTACTAATCAAAACTGACTCAAGTACAGTCTACTACTTTCCACTTTTATAGAAGAAGGCTGATATTAGGGAACCAGTCTTGGAACATTCAACTGGTAAGATGGAAAAGTAAATTCAAACTAAAGTTTATCTAACTCCAAGTCTGTGCTTCTAAGTTCCACGTTGTATGATGCCTCACATAACAGAGTCTTGTTAAAATATTTGGTAAGTTGAAGATGCTAGCATAAGAAATTATGGTTGGATTCAACCCTGAATCTTGTAATTTAAGATAGCTCTAGTAAACTTAAATTAGCAGTTACAAATTTTTAACTCTGCACTCACATATAAAAGTCCCAAGCCTGATTTGCCTATTGGTTCTCTGTATTTCCCACATCACATGGAGAATATTTTTAATACATTATGAAACTTGAGTCCTCAGGAGTATACATGCACTATCAACTCCTTATGAAACCAGAAATCATCTTACAAATATCAAATTAAGAGCCAAGATGACAAGAAATGTGGGCATGACTTCCAAACTTGCTAATCCAGGCCAGATGTTGGCTGATTTGTGGTTTGTTGCTACAATGCATGTTACAGGTGTAGTAGTGTATAACTATCGAAGTTCTGAATCAAAACTGGCTTGCAAACATGATTACTGATCACAGAAATCTTCAGAATTTTCAAAACCAAAAGTAAGCCATGGATCAGATGAGAAACCATGCATATTCAAGAGCTACATGCATAAATAAGTACCAATGTCAGTGATCCCAAACAGATATGATAGGAGTCTGATCTCCCTGTGGAAAAATACAGAAGCCTGCAGTTCACATCTGAGTCGAAGATTGGTATGAAATGTACTTCTGTGTTGGATTTAAAGAGCATAGGGCAGTGCCATGAATATTGGTGAAAAGATACTTCACAGTACAAGGTGGGAAAGGCCCCAGGTCATTTGTAGCTGAGACTCAGAACAGACTTCGTCTTTCCAAGAAAGTCTGAAAATGAAGCAAGATTCACACTCTTTTCTTCTCTCCCTGCTCCTCCCCAGTGTCCCTCTCAACATCCCATACACAGACACATATTATGTATAAAGAGTTTTAAACTCTGTCTCCAATGCTAAGAACTTCTCTGCTTTGTCCTGTTCTGACAGGATGTTATCACCCTGAAAGAGATAATTTTAGATAGCCTTTGGTAAGGTTTCTCTTTGTATTCACATAATTCTTTAAGAGCTGTGACTGGTCAGTCTACTAATAATGAGTTCCCTTGCAGAAACCAAATTAGTTTATACTACAGTTTCATAATCCATTCACCTGTTGGGGCACACCTAGGCTGGTTCCACAGTTTGGCTACTGTGAATTATGCTGCTATAAACATGGATATGCATGTATTACTATAATATTCTGACTTCAGTTCTTTTGGAAAAATATCCACGAGTGGTATAGCTGAGTAAGGGAATATTAATGAGGGAAACAGTTCAAAGAATGCTATGTTCATACGTGAAGTTATCAATACCAATTTCAATATTATGTACAGGGAAGGAATGGGGTACGATCCAGAGGGAAATGTACTAACTGCTGTGTACATGTGTGTTTCTCTGAACCTCATTATGATGTATACATACAACATACTAATATAAAAAAGAAACCAGTTATTGTAGCAAAGACCAAAGAATTGGAAAAACAAATGTTAACACTATTGGATTCAAGCATATTCATGGACAAGTTCAAACTCCAAAGCATGCAGAGTTATTTATAGGAGAACAAATGGAATGCAGCTTTGTGGAGTACTGTAACCTAAGTAATAAAAATAATAGGAATGCTTCTGAAATGACTGAAGATTAATAAACTATAATGGGAGAAGGGCAGATAGTCTAAACAGAAGCAAATGAGCAAGTATATTTGGATACACAACCTTCCTTGAAGAGTAGAAGACAAAACGTATTTAATAATGTTAACCAAAAAGTGCAGAGAGAATGATGAACACAGCAACATGCCTTTTGTTTATTTCAAGTTCAGACCCCAGATGATGGACATCAGGAAAGAAAACAATAGCTTTAGGGGGGAGGGGGACAGAAACTTGATCTAAATCAGATGGAAGCAATGTCAGCAGCCAAGAGATCCAAAACAACTGATTAAAATAAGGGTAAAGTTTAGAAAGGGCTGAAAGATTAAAGGATTAAGTAGAAAATAAACCAATAGAACTCCAAAAGAAGCCTACTAAGGATTGAGGGAATTAATGGGGGAAAAAAAACCTATAATCTAGCTAGTTTAACTGTTTCTCCAAATTTTGTATTTGAACCAACATTTATATGAATATTCCTGCTGAATAGTTATTATGTAAATAAAAAGAAAACACCCTTGAGATACATACATTATGGAAATCAGATTATTTAAGACCAAAAGAAAACATTTTTGGAAGCTTTTAAATCACAAGACAATGAAATCACTCTGTGTATAGTCAGAAAGCTATCTAGATGTCAGAAATTTATGCAATATTAATAAAGGAAAATATGGAATAAAGTGATACTGGGGATTCTGATGACAGCGTAAAGACAAATCACATGGAAGAGAAACGTGTATAGGCATTTAAAATCTAACGCATGGCTTTGCTGCAAATGGTTCAAGTCAAAACCTAGAAGTCATCGTCATTGTTTCCCCCCCATGCCCATTCAATCAATCAATGGATCTCATCCTCAGCATGTATCATGTACTTGACGCTTGGCTTCATCTCTGCTACCACCTTCTTAGTCAAAGTCACAGTGATTTCGCCCTAATACGATAGTTTCCTCTCTTTGACATTCCCCATTCAAGCCTACCCCTACCACCAATTCTCCAAACAGCAGATAACTTCCTTCAAATGTAAATATTAGCACGCTTCCAAATGTTCCCAGAATAAAATCTGACTGCCCTCCCATGAGCAACAAGTTCTGAGTACTTCGGCCCCAGCTGACCAGTCCACCTCCTCGTTCTCTTGCAGCTGGTTCCCGTGGCTTTATTCAGTTCCCCCCAAATAACAGGCCACTTCTAGAGCCTTGCATATCCTGTTTCTGCTACCTGGAAGTCCCTTCTCCCATCTGCTTACAGACCTGGCTCCTTCTTATGTTTAGTTCTCGGTTTATATGTTAGACAGGCCTTCCCTGATCACCCCATTCTAGGTGTCTATCCTCACCCCACCCTACACCCCTGGTTTTCTTTTCTTTTGGTACTAGAGGCTGAACCCAGGGGCTTTCTATGTCGGAGCTACACTCTTGGCCCTATTTTATTTTTTATTTTGAAACGGGATCTTGTTCAGTTGCTGAGGGTCTCCCAAAGTTGCAGAGACTGGCCTTGAACCAGTGATCCTCCTATTTCAGCCTCCCAAGTACTGGGATTACAGGTATGTGCCTCTGCGCCAGGCTCTACCTTTCTTATTCTGGATCATAGCGCCCAGCTTACCACCTTCATAGTCTTTCTGTTTATTGGTAATGCCACAGTGTGTATTCATTCACCTATCATGTGTCTCCCACACGCAATGAGACCAGGGGTTTCCTGGAGGAGGAGCCATGTCGATCCCTCCCCTCGCCGAGCCTCAGCACTCAGCATTGTCCCTGAGCAGTGGGAGGGACTCAGTAAATATCTGTGGAATAAATGAACGCATGAATGAATGAATCGGTGACAGATCATATTCAACAGATTCATTACACAATACCATTAGAAAAAGCAGATTGGCAAATGTGGATTTGATTTTGAAAGTTACAGTGAGGGATTATAAAAAGGTTGAAAATTAGTCATTACATGTTAATTACAGGTGTGTATATATACATGAATAGTCCCTGAATCAATAGGCAGCTAGAAAATGTAGCTCTGAGTATTCTGCTCAGCAGCACAGCGAAGCAAAGAGAAGGTGGCATGTTGACTCTCAAAGAGCTGGTTCCGGAACAGGAGTCCAGAAGAACATGTCGAAATGATAAAAGAATGGGATGAGGCCATTTTTCCTTCCTGCAAATACTCAGGATTCCAGCGTGGCACAAAGGGCCGGAGGGGCAGCCCCTGCTGCCACTAAGGGCTCAGTGTATACGGCATCAGCCCTCACTGTGGCAAGGATTCAGAAGGAAGAGCTAGATTTTGTGCTGCAACTCAAGAAAGCCTGAGATTTGGCTCAGCAGACAAAGAAGAGGATTGATGTTACAATCAGAGAAGGGGTTTTGGCTGATGCTTATGGAAAAGTTAATTGGGAACACATTTGTTCTGGGTTAAAGAAGGCAGACAGTTATGTAAGACAAAGAGAAGGGGGAATATCTAGGAAAATCAATTACAAGACCATCAGATGTCAAAGATCCAATAGGATTACATTTAAAATAGGACTTTGAGTTTCTAAGAGCCATATGAGAGAGCGAAAAACACCTTAAGGTCTTTCTCCAGCAGAACAGAAAGACGCATTTAGACCTAAGGCAGCAAAATAAAAATAACTAGAAAAAAAGTCAGAGGAATGTTAAATCAACTTTTCCCCAGCTTAGAGCAAACAGAAGAAAGGACAGGCGAGATAAAACTTCAAGTATACAGTTACATAAGCAAAAATAATTGGCTATTGAGAGTGGAAATTTAGAGGTTTAGACAGAAGTTCTGTGTTTTCACTGGGGTATTCATTTTTCTAACCTATACTAATTGAGCCCAATCCTGTATCAGGCATTGTGTCAAAACCTTACGTTCTGAAACACAGACAATAGACAGACCATCAGGTAGTGCGGCAAGCTGTTGGAGCAGGTCAGGGGGCAAGAACTCTGGGTCTGTGTTAAGCACTGTAGTGGGACAGTGCAGAGGAAGGTTTCCAACCAAGGGGGATGGGGTGCAAGAGCTCCAAGTAGCATTGGACACCAAGGTGGGTGGTGCCCCCTAGAGGACAATCTCCAAGCCCTCGGAGTGTTTGAAGAACAACCAGAAGCCAATATCTGGAGAGAAGAGGGGAAAGGAAACAGTAGAAAGAACTGCCTTTGGAGAGGTAGTCATAAATGTGTTGACCTGGGCCACACCAGGATGGAAACCCCCAGTTTTGAGAAGCGGAGAATGGAAGCAGGTCCTCTAGATTTTTAGATGGGTCACTTGTCATCGTTTCCTCTGAGGATGCTCACCACCCAAAGGCACCCCCAGTCATTGACCAAACCTGACCCCCAGCTAGCCTGTCCACTCCGTGGTCTTCCCTTCCACCACTCACAGATGCATCTGTTCACGGTCACCATCCTAACTCATGGCAACCCACTTGAATTACTGGAACAAATCCCTAAGAAGTTCCCTAATTCCTGTCCTCCCTTGATCCTTACTTCCTCCTTCAGACACGGTAATTTCTCCCAAGTGCTAAAATTCTTCTCTCCCCCTACCAAACCCATTCATGCAGCCCTCCTTCAGACTCTTGGGTGAGGTCCAATCTCCTTTCCACGGCGTTTAAAGGCTGCCTGAGCTGAGTCCTACTTACTTCCCAGACTTTTATCTTCCCTCTGTCCCATTCTGAAGTATGGCTGTGCTGACCTTCATCCTGTCCCTCAGATGTGCCCTTCACACGTGCAGTTTACTGTCTGCCTGTGGGAGACTCTTTTCTCTGCCTGCAGCCCTAACTTATACGTTGGGTTGCCTTCTATCCTGCAGATCTGTTTAAAGATCATTTCCCTCGGAATGCCCTATGACCTTCCCACCAGCCCCCAACATGGGTAAGTGGTTCCCCTTCCCTAACATGTAGTAACCCCAAAAGAGCCCTGTCCCATCCCTGGTCATACTGGCCATACCCTCTCCCATGGCCTCTTCTCCACAAGATCCACGAGGCTGGAGCTGCATCTGGATTGTGATTACCACAACAACTGCCTCAAGGTCGGTAACCAGCAAATAGTGCATGAATGTGATTAAGTCTTTTATTAAATACACTATGCCACATTCGTCGGACGGAATAAAGCACAGCCATTAATAACCATTCTTCAGAAAAAAATGTAATTAGCAATATAGGAGAACATTTGGAACACATTGTTCACTAAAGAAACTCATTATAAAGGAAAATGCACAGCAAGATCCAATTTTAGTTTTTTGTAAAAAAGGGCATTAAAAAAAAAGAGATTTCAAAGATGTTCACCTAAAATCTAAAGTGGTTCTCTCTTGGGGACATAGTTATAGGATTTGTTTTTCTTGGAGCTCATTCGAGCATAGGTTTCTTTGGCAATTGGGGAAAATGCTAAAGATTTTTTCAAGTGCCATATAACATCTTTGACTGTCACAGAAAAACAGGTCATGGTCAAATGCCGTGCAAATGGCCAAGGTCTGGTAAATAAACCCGTGTGGATGCCCAGGGTCACAGCGACCAGACGAATCACTCAGTGCAGACTATCAGTGATTTGAAAGTGAGGAAGGGACTCTAAAATAACAAATGTAAATTACAATCAAATATAAATGGACCCATTCAAAAGAATAGCAGTGGGGAAATGCCTCCCTCAATACGTAGGATAGAAGCAAAGTATCTTCAGCTGCCTTCTAGCATGCATATGTGTTAAATCACGGGAGGTGAAATTAGGTTGGAACAACAGATTTATTTAATCAAAAGTAAAATAAGATAATTAAGAGAGTGTTTTTCCACTTGCACAGTTTTGTTTGATCACCTTTGTCTCACGCTGGGGCTCTCTGTGTCCTTACTTAAGAAGCTTAGAAGAATCCGTGCCTGGACCTGAATGGCTCAGAATAAGGCCTGGGATTACATCACATGACATTTTTGGTCCCAGATAAAGACAGAAATTCCACTCCTGCCTTCTCCATTGATATAGCCTACAGAGGAATATGCATAAGGCGATAAATTCCGCTGTGGAGGAAAAAACAAAATTATCTCTACTGCTGGGATAGTTCTGTGGCAAAGGATCTTTGTTGCTTTTAAGAATGATGATGTAAATGTTTTCCTTCTGGAATGGAGAAGAAAGCTTTCAACAAACAAACCTTCCCGCAAGCAACAACTGTAAACACCAGACCAAAAACAGACCAACTAATCTTCTCCAGGCTCTGCAGGGAAGCAAAGCTGACGGCGGTGGGGTGTGGCCCAAAATGTCCATGCAGCAGGGGGTGAGTTTCATGTTTGGAGAACTTCACCTTACCCGACTGAGGACAGGATGCTAAGATATCCGCATAAAGCTACTCTCTTTAAAAATTTTATGCATTTATTTATTTGTTTGTTTGTTTATTTATTTTTGCAGCTCTAGGGATTGAACCCAGGGTCTCCTGCATGCTCTACCACTGAGCTGCACCCCAACCTCCCAAGTAGTTGGGATTATGGGTGTGTGCCACCAAGGTCAGCTGAAAGCTACACCCTCTGTCCAGGGGAACCCGGGGAAGGAGCCCAGGACAGGAACACCAGGAGGAGTGAGGGAGGGTTCTGTGAAAGCAAAGAGCCATAAGTGGGGGCCCCCTAATTCTGCATATGAGCCCTATCTGAGTCTCTGGATGACCCCCCAAATCATGCATGAACGGCACACTGAAAGCAATCAAAGGGGCTCCAAGCCCTCCTCCCTGCCGTTATTACTGAGTTTGCACTGATTCTCGCCTGTGAAATCCATGTGTTTACTGAATGTTGGTTCATCCACCTTGGTTATACAGGAGTTTTCTCCTGTATAAAATATTATCACTGAGATGGTTTGGAGATGTTTACTCATTCATTCCACAAATGTCTTGCGTGTATTTAAGTGCTAGGTGCTCTAAGCCAGCCTAGAGTCCCCCAGGGAACAGTGACCCGCATCCAAACGGCTGTCACAGGGACCTCGGAATCACACCTGGGTTCATATTCTGGGTCCACCAGGACCTTAGAGCCTCAGGATTCATCTGTAAAATGGTATAACAACATCTACCTTACACAGCTGTTGGTGGCATTAAATAGCAACTGCTACTAATCACGCTCTGGTAGGCACTATCCTAAGTCCTATAAACTCAGAGCTCATTGAATCCTTAGAACAACCTCATTAGGTAGTTTCTAATAATACCTTCCCGCTATGGATGGGGAGAATGAGGCATGGGGAATTTAAGTAACTTATCCAAGGACACCAGGTAGTAAGTGAGCGAACACAGATTCAAACTCAAGCAGCAAAGTCTACCTGAGCCTCTTAACTGCTGAGTTATGCTGAATAACACCTTCAGAGGGCAAACACAGGCTTAGCACATTGCAGACACTTACAAATGGCAGCTATCACGGTCACTGCTATTTACTGCTAATGCTGTTGTTGTCACATTAGCCATAAGGAAAAAGCAAGGGTTGAAGTTCAAGGCATATACCTGAATTTTTAAAACTCCCAAATTATAAGACAGACAAATAATTGTCATGTGCAGATCTGAATGTCAAAATTTGTGTTTACCTTTTAGGTATATCCTACCTCTTAAAAAAAATAGTCAAGACACCGTCTGAACTGGGCATCACGATGGTCCCCTCTGTGAGGAGGAGCTGAGCCCACGAGGTGGGATCCTGGCCATCCGCTAAAGTCAGTGCAGCGGCTGTCCCCACTGCTAATGGGGAAAAGCAAGCAAACAAAATCCCCCACAGCGTTTCTCTTTAAACAACTGCAGAGAAACTGTGTCATGCTTAAGAAAAGGAAAGGAGGAAAAAGGAACTTGGTTATGAAACAAAAATTAATCAACGTACACCGAACAGAGAAATCAGATAGTATTCACACTTAGTAAGTCTCAATACCCTGCTTTGTTTCAAAAAGGTGAAACTATATACCCCTTGGAAAACCATGGATCAACTGCTGTGATCCCTAAATGGAGTGGTAATTTAGGGATAATGCCAATTTTTAAAAGAAGAGGGGCATTTTATTCAGGCCTGTTAATTTTATGAGGACATATTGCTTGTTTTTTATATAAACATGTGCAGTTTTATGTCATCCTGAGAAAGCATTCTCACCAAGATCATATACGTTGGGAAATTTCAAACCAACAGTCAAATTCCAGAGCTACAGGATGCCTAAACCCAGACTAGGTCACATGCCTAGTTCCTAAAGAATACACATTATCTCAGAGATAACTTTTATGGCATGCGTTGTTATTGCCTATAAATCCCTTCAAGATGAAAAGCATTACCACTGAAATTTGAGTTGGACAAAAAGACTTATGCAACTAAATTACTCAAGGCTATAAAATGCAGGAAAACAAAATCGTTTGGATAAACCCTCAATGGGATTAAACCTTCAGGACCTTTGGGCAGACGTAACGATTTAGACCCCAGGCCTTCGTAGCAACACTTTTCTCTATAAACAGGAAACAAGAAAGATTTATTGTGTCAGCAAGGAGCTCTTGAGCTGATATCTTTGAGCAAAAGACTTTCAGGAATAAGGTTCCTTAAAAGTAGATGTCGGCTCCTCCATTTTATAACCAGGAAAGGAAGGCTGGCAGAGATAAAAATGATATGACTCACTCGAGATAATGTGACTAATTGACCCTCCATCGGAACAGCTAACATTTATCTAGCACTTACTGTTTGCCAAACACACAGTTAAGGGCTCTTTCTCTTCTTCTCACCAACTCTGATAAGGGGTGTACTAGTGTCACCCCCATTTTAGAAAGGAGAAAAATGAGTCTCAGAGAGGCAAAGAGTTTGGCAGAAGAGGTGGGTGTAGACTTCAAACCTAAGCCATGTGACCTAAAGTCCACATTCAAAACCACTCAGCTCCATTGTGTATGTGCACTCCATTTTCTTTGCCCATTCATCTGTTGACAGATACCTAGGCTGGGCCCATATTTTGGCTATTGTGAACTGAGCTGCTATAAACACTGGTATGCATGCATCTCTACCGCATGCCGACTTCAGTTCTGTGGGGTAAACACTGAGGGGTGGTGTAGCAGGGTCAAATGGTAGCTGTGTTCCTCGTTCTTTGAAAAATCTCTGCATTGATTTCCATAGTGGTTATACTAATTTGCAATCCCACCAACAGTGCGTAATTTCCTGCCCCTTCCCCGCCCCCCGCATCTTTACCTGCATTGATTATGTTCTCCATTATGACTGCCATTCTAACTGGATCGAGAGGGAATCTCAACAAAAGTTTGATTTGCATTTCCCTGATTGCCAAAGAAGTTGGGCATTTTTTCCTATATTTGTTGGCCATTTGTATTTCTTCTTTGGAGAAATGTATGTTTAGTTCTTACGTCATTTTCTGGTAAAAGGGATGGATCTGGAGAACATCATACTAAGTGAAATAGGCCAGACTCAGAAAGTCAAGGGTGTTCTCTCTTTTTTTCATGTTTTAACTCATAGGTAGAAGCTAAAGAGATAAAGAGGAAAAAGATCTCACAAAAATATAAAGGAGACCAATGGAAGAGGACAGGGGAGGGAGGGGAGGTACTAGGGAATGATGTATGCATATAAGAATATATCACAATGGATCCTATTTTGTGTGTAATTATAATGCACTTAGCTCTACTGCTTCATCTTTGGACCGGACACCAACTCTCCACACCGGTGATGGGAGTTGCTGTGTTAGGGAGCTTCAATACCCGACAGTGTCAGGGCTGAAAGAAATCAGTTGCCCTGGATTGCAATCCTCCCTCCTGCCACAGCACAAGGGTTGCACACACACCCCACCAGGGGAGGCATCCACAGCCCTATCTAGAAAATGCTTGACCTTTAAAATGCTGATGCTTTTAAATGCATTGGATAAACTAATGTTTACACAGAACAGTACACGAAGCCCATACTGTTACTTGGTTCCTGACCCTCACGTGCTTTCTAAAATAGGAAGAGGACTGGAGGGTGATTTCACTCTCTTCATGACGTGAATGGTCACACTGTTAGAAGTAAAGCTTTATGATGTTTGAAAAAAAAAAAAAAACACTTCTTTGAAAGCAGCTCGGCAAGGTGAATTTTACTTTTTGTCACCAGTAAGGTCAGGTGTGCAAGAACAACATGATGGAGGAAACTCGCTGGTGTTTTCTTTGAAGTGCAGGGACTTTGTGCGGTGCTCCTATTGGTGGGAACACAGACTCGAAGTCTTGATGCCATTGGCTGAGGAGATGCTGGGGGAGGGGTTGGCACCCACAATTTCCAGGAAATGCCATCTTTACAAAAGTACAATCACGTGTAAAGTTACCCAATGGCAGTTTTACAACATGGAGCCCACGTTGTTACAGTTCAGTAGGGCAGATACAAGAAAATATTCATGATATTTCTACTTTTATTTCATGTTCCCTCTACTATAGCCCAAATCTGAAACTAGACTTTTCAAATATGGATCTAGTGAAAGTAAATTAGAAATTCAAAAAGTCACGGATGAAGGGTAAAATCTTGGGGTGAGAGGAGAACAGATGCTTCCCAGGGGACCTCCTGGGAACAGGGTATGAGCAGCCCTCTCGCTGCTGGCTTTGAATTTTTGGAAAGAAGTTTAAAGAAGGCAAGAGCCAAAGAGACAGAAGCCAGGAAGGAACTCGGACTCTGAGGGCCTGACCCAGATCAATGGGAAGGACCCTTGAAGGGGAAAAAGAGGAAGGAAAGAGCCCGGATGTGCACGGCCATGGGGCGTGAGCTGTTCAGAGTCACATCCAGAGGGAAGACCCAGGCTTGCCAGCTTTCCCACCTTGGAAAGAGTGTGGTAAAAGATATATATATATATATATTACCAAGATATAGATATATATATTCCAAGATATGTATTTTCTCACTTTTCCCAAAAGTAAAAAATTTAAATATCAGGGACATTTAGAAGCTTTAGAACTCAACCATCTTTGCATTTATTTTATTCATGATTGTGGTTGCAAAGAGAGAGTGTGTATGTGTGTGTGTGTGTGTGTGTGTGTGTGTGTGTGTGTGTTACTAGTGATTGAACCCAGGGGCATTCTACCTCCCAGCTATACCCCCAGCCTTTTTTCTTTTCTTTTTTAAACAGGGTCTTTCTACATGTCTGAGAGTCTCGCTAGGTTGCTGAGACAGTCCTTGAAATCGCAGTCCCCCTGTCTCAGTCTCCTAAGTACTGGGATTACAGGCAGGCACCACCATGCCCAGCTACAAAGGAAATCTTGAAAAATAAACATCGTAGGATTTATTTTAAACACTATCAGAGGCACATAGGATATTGGTTAGAATGCTAGAGAATGGGCTCCAATTTCTGGCTCTGTGACTTTAGGCAAGTTATTTACCCTCACGTGCCTCAGTTTCCCCATCTGTTAAATGGAAATATTAATAGTGTGCCCTTCACAGAATTGTCATGAAGATCAAATTAGTAGACAGAGTGATATCTAAACTGTTGATCTTTAAAGCTGAATTATTTACAAATACATATATGTAAATAATTTATATATATATTTGGTAAATAATATATAGTTACATAAATATATATTTATAAATTTATATATATAAATTTATGTATATATATAATATATATTTTGTACCAGGGACATTCTACCTCTGAGTTATACCCCCAGCCTTATTTTATTTTTTTATTTTAAAACAGGGTCTTGCTGAGTTGCTGAAGGCCTTGAACCTATGATCCTCCTGTCTCAGCTTCCCACGTACTAGGATTACAGGTGCGCATCACCATGCCCGGTTTACTCACCAAATATTAATTAACCTCCTGTTAAAATAAACTATGACTGGTAGGTAGGGTATCAGGAGTAGGTGAGGGCAAGAAAATGAGTGAAATCTATTCCTTTCCCTGGAAGAATAACGCTGGGAGACAAGACACAGAATCAACCCAAGTGTACAAGGAGGAATGGAAAGGGAGCGGAGGAGGTAAGGGCTGGCTCAGAACTCCGAAGGAGTTGGGGAATTTGAGACAATCCCCAAACTTGCTTTCCAAGTGTGGCTGATGTGAGAAGGATCCTGGAGAAACAGACTTTTCAAAGGGCAAAGTGCTCCATACATGTAGTTACTGCACCAACCAGCCTGAGACCAGGTCCAGGAGGGACCGTGGGGAAAACGCCCGCTGCTGGGGATGCGCCCCTGCCCGGAGCCTCCAGTGGTTCCCCCGAGTCCTTGTTGGCCATCACTGACCCCCATCGGTCTTTGATGGAGCGAGATCTCTGAATGAAAGGCTTTGGGGAAACGCCTTGATCCATTCAGTGGGAAAGCATCGCCATGTCCTGGGCTTCGTCCAGACGTCCTGGAGGAGTTTTCTAGAACTGCGTGTACTCAACAGTGAGCAAACCTAACATATCTGTTGAATGAACAGCACCGTGGCTGTCAACTCTGTCAGCTCCAAAGTTCCTGTCTGTGATATATATTATAAAATGTAAAGATCTTCATTATTCTCCTTTAGTATCTTACAACGAATTAGGAAATATATACTACCAGCATTGAGTGTGTGTGTGTGTGTGTGTGTGTGCGTGTGTGTGCGCGCGTGTGCGCACGCCAGCTATACTGGGGATTGAACCGAAGCATTCTACCTCTGAGTTTACCCCTAGGCCTACTTTATCTTTTATTTTCAAACAGGGTCTCACTAAGTTGCAGAGGGCCTCATGAGGTTGCTGAGGCTGGCCTCGAACCTGTGATCCTCCTGTCTCAGCCTCTTGAGTACTAGGATTACAGGTGTGCACCACCACACCCAGCTACCTACTAGTATTTTACAAAGATAAATGAAAGGAAAACAATTGCTAACTAAATGACACCTCAGTCAGCGCAGCTTGGGTACCGTGGTGACCGTGTATCTGGATGAATGCCTCTGCATTGAGTTCACTGGACGTGACAGCTACAACAAGACACTTAAATGCCACAGCAGCACTTTTGTTAGAAACATAAATTCTTTGTCAATTCACATGCGTTCCTGGAAACTTAACATCTGTTAAAAACCAAGCAAAAAGTATATAAGCGAAGAAATTAGAAACATAAATTGCATCCACGCCATTGTGCCATATTTTCTAGTTTTTTAATAAGGTCTTCGTATATTGCTTACCAAGGCCATTTGAAATATAATGGGTCATGAGACAGTTCTTCATTGTGTCTGCCTCCTCCTTCTCCTCCTCCTCCAACTGGATTAAAGAGAAGGGCCCCTAGCTGACCCCGCCATTGCCAGCGTTTACATTATTAAGTGGTGGGCCCGTGTTCCTGTGTTGACACTTAGCCAGGATTTCTTCCAGGTTCATAAAGTACCTGCCCTGCTGACACTTCCATTCTAAAGTCAAAGAGCCCCTCAGACACAACGTATCCAAAATGGAACATTCCTCCCTGATTGTTCTGTTTCTCTGTGACTGGCGCAACCAGCCAAAAAGGGGCAGAAGCTACACACTGTGCTTCTCTCTCCGTCACCCTCCATCTCCTGACCTTCTCCTGAGGCCCGCTGCTTGAGCTCTGAGGTTCAACCAAATCCATCAGCTCCTCTCCCTTTCTGAGTCTACCTGCTACGGCAAGAAGTCGACCTCTGTTTCCTGGACTTCTCTAACCATCCCCCAATTTTCCTTCTTATTTCTACTCTCCCTTCTCTCTAGTTTACACTGAACACTGGCCCAGAATGAAAAGTGCAGGCTCTCCTGTTAAAAGGTTATCAATTGTTGAATAGTAATAACTGTCCTGAGAACGATAATGATCACAAGTAGCTGGGACTGCACACAGGCATGCGCCGTGCCGAGCTCTTTCTCTGCCCCATCTCTGAATCGTGATCCTGACCTTCAGAGGTGGGCCCTGCCATCGCCCACATTTTACAAATGAAAACACAGAGGCTGAGAGATGGAGTGACTTGTGCACGGGACTGAGTGGAGGAACCTGGCTCAGACCCGAGCCTCTGCCTCCCTCCCCTTCAGCATGAAGAAGCCCTCTGGTCCCCAGAGCCCTGCAAACCTGGCCCTGCCCTGTTCCTCCTGCCCCATCCGCACCCTCTCAGCTCAGGCAGGCCTCCAGCCACATGCGGGTCTCCTCTCTCCCTCCCTCTTGCCAGGTCCTGGCGTACAGGAGTCTCTTCTAACCCTCCAAGGTGAGGCAGATCCCTTCATACATCTGCACATCTGCAAGGCATCCACCACATGTAATTATATATGTATTTGTGCATGCAGCTGGGAAGGGGTTATCTCAGCTTGGCTAACTGTTATATCCTAGGACCTAGCATAGCACCTGGTGTATGGGAAGTGCTTAGAAACATAATACTGAGTAGGAAAATGAAGTTATGGGTGAAGGCAAAATCCCTAACTCCTAGCTCAAGGGAAGCCTTTATTACCAGTAATCTTCCCCTCTCTGAGTCTCTGGGATCTCATTGTAATTTTCTAGTAAACATTGAAGAAATAATAATAAAAAAGCACTTTGGAGTTGTCCAAGATCTTTCACAGAAATCTCATGTGATCCCAGAATGACCTTCATGCCTGCCCTTGACCAGACAGCAAGCCTGCAACCAGAGGTAGGTGACAACTGACTCATCGAGGGTGTGACAAAGCTTTGAGAAACTGCAGAGTGCTCAGAGACAAGTGACCACGGTGAAGCTTGCTGTCATCCGCCCTCGGTAACTTTCCAAGGTTCCCATCTGTTTGCCTGCATTGCAAAAGGAAGATAAGCATGGGGGAGGGGCGGAGAGCAGGTCCATCGGGCACAGTGTGACCCGCTACTATGGTGACCTTGCTCATCACAACTAGGGAGGAGGACAGCTGGGTGGACCACAGCCATCCTGCCCCTGTCCTAGCCTCTGCGCAGGAGCCTGGGGCAGGAATTTGCCCTTCTTTAGTTGATGTTCATTTCTCCAAAATATCGAAGAGTGGCTGTCAATCACAGGAGCAGCTCCCGGGGACCCTGAGCACTCGGTTACCTGGAGGGAGGTGGCCTCTTATCAATGCCCATCCTACCCATTGGCACCAATGTGCTGTCCCTCCAGGCTCTCAGCCGGGGGCACTGTAGGGTAATTTTGAATGCAGAGATATTTGCTTAGGAATTTAAGTCTCTTGGTTTAATCTCTACAGCAGAGGATGTGCTGCTACCTTGAGTAGTTGTCTATGTCGGTTTTGTGGATCAGGAGCTTACAAGATGGTTTTAAAGGAGAAAAACTCTAATACTACATTATTCTTCAACATTTGAGGTTTAAAGTAATCCTTCCATAGCGTCCCTCCCAGGAGAAATGGGAACAGAAGCTCCTCAAAGTGCAAAATCATCCCGGGACTCCAGCTTCTAGAGTTCTCTGCCAGCTCCTTTACTACTCTAATAGTGAAACTCTCTTTTTAAAAAAAAATAAAAGTAGCCCCAAAGATGTGGCATCCCAAGTAACTTGAGTTTTCTAAAACATTATGAAGCTGATATAAAAACCAAAGTAGATGAACTTTATATTGAATTTTTTTTTATGCAGACTGGTCAAAAAACAAATACTCTAACAAAATCAGAATTTTAACAATTAAAATTTCACCATTAAAAAGAGACTCTATTTTACTATAGAAATTCACTTGCAGTGTATAATCAAAATCACTGAAATTCCTAGACCATGTCTCATATTCAAACATAATCTTCAAGCTCTTCTAGCATAGAGCTTAAAAAGGGAAACATCTATTTTTGTGTCATAAAATAAACAAAACAGAAAGTTCTCTTAAAGTGCTATAGAGATATAAAATACAAAGCTGACTCAATTGATTGAAGATTTTAAAGTGGAAAATGAAAAGCATTACGAGAATAATAAATGGTATTTTACCTTCCGGACATTGGCAGGTGAACCCATTGACGCTAGAAATGCACGTTGCTCCGTTTCTGCAGGGGTCTATGATACAATAATCAATCTTGGATTGGCAAAGTTCTCCAGTATAGCCTGCATAAAAGAAAATGCAAATTTTATAAGCTATGCTATTCCCAAGCCACCCCAGGCCACCTCATGAATCGATGGACATGACTGGTACCATCCATAGAAGCAGGGCCTTGGACTAGCCTCCCAACGCTCCTTGACCTCTTACAACGAGAAACAATCACAACAATTCAGAATCTGTCCCCAAATCATTTACTTTGTAAAACTCTTGATTGCAAAGTTCTCTCCAGCAGTAGGTCTGTGTTTTATCTTATAGCAACCTTCAGAAGCTGAGACTGAATGCCGACAGCCTCGTTCTGACATAAGAATTTGCGATGTTCTGTTTGAAGTAAGATGATGGCCACTTTCCCTGGGTCATTAGAATATCTATGTACAGGCATTAGGAAAATGTCTAGGTATTAAGGTTTTTTAATTTGCAATATCTTAGAGCTAGAAGAACTGTGTTAATTCTGTGTCCTCTTCCCTCATTTTAAAGATAAATAGATCAAGGCACATATAATGCTAAGCACATTAATATAGTATTCTTAATACTAATTTAAACCATAAATCCAACTCTAAACTCTCTGTGAAGCCAGGCTCCCATGGCGAACTTGTTGGATAGTAACATAATCACATGCATTCGTGGAGGAAACAGGGATGTAAATCTACTAGAACACCTGGGTGGCCAAAAAGCTTTAAATAAATTCCAGATTTTTTATTAATTTTGAAAACAAAGACCTCCAGAGAGACAAGTTTTAAAAAAACATACTAATATGCTTCTCATCTTAAGGCAAGAAATGGTTTGAAAGAAAAACTGGAAAATACAAGACATAAAATAAAAGGAGAAAAGATTGCCCTTAGACATGTCATATGAATGACAGGCCCATTAATGCTCTGGAGATTATTTCTATCATAAATTTTCATGCACAGATATTTTCTACACAATTACAATAATAGTGCAACATTTATATATTTCTAGGATGATTTTGACTACATCAATAACTCGTCTTTCTGAACTAATAGTTTTGAAAGGCTGTCATTAACACTTGCATCTGAGAGTTGCAAAAAATAAATCAATGATATTGGATGAGGGATGATTTGCCCGAGCTTCAATCACCTGCCAAACTAGTATAAATTACAGCTTGTGAACGCCGAGGCATTCATTTGTAATCCTGCTCTTTCTCGGATGCAAAACAGTCTAGGAGA